>WHVC01000294.1:0-29651 GCA_015178925.1 Russula emetica | reverse complement strand
GGGTAGAGGCTGTGGTGGAGCGAGTGGGGACGGAGGAAGTGTGGAGGAGCTTTTCCCGCTGCCTTCACTTACAGTACCGCGTCGAAGCACTGAAATCTACAGTATTCCCAGCCGCTGGTCCCAACAATACTAATGCCGTAACCCCTTCACGTCAGGTACTTGTCCCTGTATCAATCACCTACCTCGTGGGGGTCTCCACAGCCTTGCGCCGTCTGCTTCCTCAACTCTCCCATCAACTTCTACCTTTGTTCTCCCTCCCCCAACTCCATCCCCTCAGACTCTGAACGCACGAACGTGAACTCGTCTATTTTCTTCATGTCGTCCACTGCACAAGCAACGTCTTCCACTTCTAATTTCCGATCGATTATCGATGCGGCCTTGGCCGACTACACCAAAATGACTGGAACAGACCTCTCTAAAACTCCCTTTGCTACCGCGATGCAACAGTCAAATTCCCTCGAGGCGATCCTCCAGCTACTCCACGAGCGAGAGGAATCCTTCAAGGAATATCGTAATGGGAACCGGAAACTGATAAACTGCCTCACCCCGGGAGTGAAAGTTTTTCAGGCCCTCTCAGGCATTCTAGGCGAGGCGGTTAACCTGGTGAGCCGCGCATGCCATCCAGTGACTCTTTTAACGGTGACCTCGTCAGATCCCACTCCCACCGGCAAACGCCTTGTTTGCTGGAATTGATACTCTCCTTGCTGTGCGTCCTTTCAGTATGTTTTTCAACCGGTTCCCCTGTAATGAGCGAGTATGTCAGGCTGCCAGTGGGGTCACATCGAGCTACGATGCTCTCCTCGAGCTGTTCGAGTGCTTGGCGAGCTTCCTCAAGCGTCTGGAGATATATACGACCATTCCCTCCTATATTAACGGAGGTGGTTGTCAAAATAATGGTCGCGTTGCTTTCGGTGCTTGCCCTGGCATCGAAGCAAATCAAACAAGGGCGATTCAGTAAGTGCTCTCACGTATACATTGTTCGTGGCTCAATGCGCCGCAGAGAAGTTCACGAAAAAGTTACTGGGCGAAAGCGAGATAGAAACTGTTCTCCAAAGATTGGATCGATTAACCCAGGACGAGGCTCGGATGACTGTTGCGCAGACCTTGGGCGTAGTCCACGGCCTTGTGGGTAGCGTAAAGGTGGTCATGGAAGGTGCGAAATGGTTATGATTGTTCTCAAATACTTTCTGAGTACTCTTCCTCCAGATGGAAAGGCGTCAACGGATGGTATTCGACAGGATCTGGGTAGGTCCCTCGCACGAAACAGGTTGTACCCGTACTGACTTAGGCTCGTAGTTTCTCTCCATCAAGCGATAAACGAAATAAACAAGACAAAACGTTCGTTGTTCCCCTTCAACATTTCGTTGCCGAGTGCGATGATATCTTGCAGGTGAACAACTGCGATGGGAGGTTCAACACTGGCTCTCCCCCCCTGACCCGTCGTCGAATCAAAACTTCGTTCGGAAAGCACGACACAAAGAAACCGCATCATGGTTCTTGGAAAGCAGTGCATTAGCAGAATGGAAATCCAGAGGGTCCCTATTGTGGATACATGGAAAACGTACGTTTTTTGAACCAACGATGATGAATACCTTACCCTAATATCTTGTTGATCTTACAGCTGGGGCCGGGAAAAGCACCCTTCTGTATGTTGTGTTTTATACGTCCGTCCGATGTTATTCATAGCGTCTCTTAGATCCGCAGTTATTCAGGACATCGAGCGCATGCATGCAGCCGGATTGGCCACGATGGCCTACTATTATTTCGATTTCCGGGATGTCAAGAAACAAGACTGTTATGGTCTCCTCTCCTCCCTCGTTTGTCAGCTTTCTGCCGACTCGGATGCTTGTTACAACATTCTCTCCAAGTTATACTCAGACAATATTCGCGGCACACGAAAGCCAGATATTGATGCGCTTAAAGAATGCATGACGGACATGCTGAATCTGCCGGGGCAAGGCCCAATTTATCTCATCATTGACGGCGTCGATGAATGCCCAAATTTTCCGGGAGGCCGTCAGCACGCGAGGAGGTCCTGGAGTTGGTTGAAGAACTTGTTGGTTTGGAACTTCCGGATGTACACTTATGTGTGGCTAGTCGGCCGGAGATGGATATTCGAATGGTCCTCGAGCTGTTGACGTCTCTGCAGCTCCAGATTTCTCTTCACGACGAGATTGGGCAAAAGGAGGACATTATCAAGTACATCAACTCTGTTGTCCGTTCAGACCGGAACATGCGGAGATGGAAAGAGGTGGACAAGCAACTAGTCATCGATACGCTGTCTGATAAGGCCCATGGCATGTAAGCTAAGATCTTGTTATTTTGCTTCACATCTGATACTCACGCCGTCACATAGGTTCCGTTGGGTGGTCTGCCAGGTTGACTGTCTGCGCCGCTGTTTTCCGGCCAGCATTCGGAGTGCGCTAGTTAATCTGCCAGACGGTCTGGATGAAACATACGAGAGAACGTTGCTGGGAATCGATAAGCAGAAACGAAAATTTGCTCAGCGTCTATTCCAGTGCCTCTTGGTGTCCATTCGCCCTCTTCGCATCGAAGAACTCGCCGAAATTTTTGCCATTCGATTCGATGAGTCAGCCCCCTCTACATTTAACCCAGATTGGCGTCCAGAAAACGCAGAGGAGGCAGTGATGTCCGCATGTTCTAGTCTCATCGCCATCGTTGATCGGGGAGGCCGCCAAGTTGTTCAATTCTCGCATTTCTCCGTAAAGGAGTACTTGACATCCGAGCGACTCTCGACAGCCGAAGAACGTCTTTCATTCTATTATATTCTCCCCGAACCTGCGCATACCATCCTCGCACAGGCTGGCCTTAGCGTCCTCCTCCAACTCGATGGCAAAATCGACAGAGATACCATAAACGACTTTCCTCTCGCTCCGTATGCCGCGAGACACTGGGTCGACCATGCCCAGTTTAGGAATGTATCGTCGTACATTCAGGAGGTCATGGAGCGTCTATTTGATCCCGCAAGGCCACATTTCGCGGCATGGGTCTGGCTATATGACATCGACTATTATTGGACAGAGCCCATGTCCACGATACACCCGACGCGGCCCGAGGCTGTGCCACTTTATTATGCCTCCCTGTGTGGTTTCCGTGGTCTTGTGGAGTACCTGATTACTGCCCATTCAAGTAACGTCAATTGCAGGGGTGGTTCCCACACGACTCCGTTACATGCCGCTACAGTCAAGGGACATTCGGACGTCACATCGCTACTCCTTGAAAGTGGTGCAGATCCTAACTCCCGTGACATCCTGGACAGAGTCCCACTTCACCGGGCATCACAGAGCGGACAGCTCGTCATGGAATCATCACTCAGGATTGGGCGGCTCCTCGTGAATTATGGCGCAAAGGTGAATGTCACCGATGGTTTCAAAGACGATACTCCACTACACGCGGCAGCACGATCTGGGTGTCGCAACATCGCGGAACTGTTAGTTGAATCTGGTGCAAGTCTCGATGTTCAGAATCAGAAACAACGGACCCCGTTGCACGTGGCCTGTGCTAATGGGAAGCTTGACGTTTCACGCTTCCTTATAGATCGAGGCTCCGACATACATTCCCAGGACAATAAAGGATTCATTCCACTACTCATGGCTTCACGATGTGGACACGTTGAAGCTGCACGGCTATTGCTAGAGCGTGGCTCCAATGTGAATGCGCGCGAGGCAAGACATTGGACTCCCCTACATTACGCATCACACTTTGGATTTCTTGACCTCGCCCGACTCTTAATAGGCCATGGCGCTTATGTGAACGAACAAGACGCAGACCGCTGGACCCCAATACATCATGCCTCAGCCTTCGGGCATCTCGACATTATAAAGTTACTGGTTGAGCAAGGTGCACATGTTGACAGCCGGAACGACAAGGAGGAGACTCCCTTGGACCGCGCTGCACAGCATGGGTTCCTCGATGTTGCGCGCTTTTTGATAGAGCGCGGCGCGGCCGTGTTTGCCCGGGATAACAATGGGTGGACGGCATTCCACAAGGCGTCGTATTGTGGGCATCTCCACATCGTGAAGTTTCTGCTGGAGCGTGAAGTCGATGTCAACATTCGGAGTGGAAATGGAGAGACGTCGTTGTTCCTGGCATCTGGGAGCGGGAAGCTCGATGTCGTACGCTTCCTAATCGAGCAAGGTACGAATATCCACATTAAGACCGAGTCCTGCTGGAATGCAGTGCACATCGCATCGCAAAATGGGCACCTCGATGTCGTGCGACTCTTGATCGACACTGGCATTACCATCGATATTCGGGACGGGGATCAAATGACACCGTTGGCCTTGGCGTCAAGCAATGGTAAAGTCGAAGTTGTCCGCTTCCTCATTGAGCGAGGGGCCGACATGAATGTTCGGGCCAACGAGAGCTGGGCTCCTTTACACTTTGCCTCACGATATGGACATCTTGACGTCGCACTGCTGTTGCTAGACCATGGTGTTGATGCGAATACCCAGCGCAATGACCTCTGGAACTCATTACATCTAGCATCGACCAATGGCCACCTCAAGGTTGCCGAGTTGCTGGTCCAGCGCGACGCAAGTATCGACGTATTCAATGACAAGCAAGCAACTCCACTTTATCAAGCAGTACAGTATGGCGAAGTTGCGATCACCCGTCTCCTTATCGACCACGGAGCGAATCTGCATATTGCGGACAGCAATGGCTGGACCTTGTTGCACGTCGCATCGCATGGCGGACACCTCGCAGTTGTAAAGCTCTTGCTTCAACGGGATGCTGATGTCGACGTGCTCGATAATGCCAATAAAACTGCTGTTGAATTGGCATCTGAGAATGGCAAAGCCGAGGTTGCCAAGTTCATTGCAGAGTACAAAACGGACCCAAATATTCGAAATAATATTCGCTCGAGTACACTGGACACAGCTCAGGTCGGCGCCGACGAAAATGGGACGGACGAGGAAATGGGCTCGTTGCATGCTGCCGCGGAAGAGGGGAATATTGACGTCATGAGGTCGTTGCTCGAGCGGGGAGCAGATATCAATGACCGCAATGCAAGTGATCAGACTCCTTTAGATAGAGCAGCGGCCAAGGGGAGTGTCGAAGTCGTACGCTTGATGATCGAGCGGGGCGCGGAGGTGGGTTCACGTGATAAGTGGGGTTGCACTCCGCTGCACAGTGCATCACGATCTGGACACCTCGAAGTCGCGCGGATACTCATCGACCACGGCGCAAATGTAAATGCAAGGGAGCGGAACCATTGGACTCCGATACACCTCTCGGCAGTATGTGATCACCTCGGGCTTGTGAAACTGTTACTTGAACGTAGCGCGGATGTACATGCAATGAATGACGAGGGCGGAAAACCATATCACATATTGCTGCAGAGAGGACATCAAGAGATGGCCGATTTAATCCGGAGGCATGGTGCGGGCAAAGAAAGGTTCGCCCTGATCGTTTTATGGCTCAAATGTGATATCTGATTTGCACTTTGAATTTAGGCCTTGGTGATTTCACGGCCGAGAGGGGAGCTGCCTGCATTTAACTGTTTTAGGTCTGTAGAAAGGGATTCCATATTAGTTTCGTGTAGGATAATTCGAAGCGTTGTGTTGATCATTCTGTCGAAAGTACGGATTCTTACAGGTGGTGCGAGAGTGTTTGTAGAGAAATTACGGTAACTCTAAGAGGGACACGATATTTAAAAGGATACAATATACGCCGCATAACTGATCTCTTCATTCTTACTGGCACAAGTCCACGCGGCGTGAGGTATCGATCCACGGCATGCCATGGAACAGTGAAATCAGATCAGGCGGCAGCAGATGAGTTGGCCAAATCCATGCTGCATCATCTCATAGCCCGGCTGGGCAGACTCGGACCACTACCTGGTAACGTATCTGCAGGTGCAATGGCAGACGGACTAAGATCTCACTTTTATACCCTCAGATGCCATCAACCCTCCAAAGACCTCCCTGCCGACTCGAAAAAGATAATATGAAACAAAGCACAGTTAGTCTTCAACGTCTCTCGCCGCCTCATCGTCTCCTTCAGCGCTCCATCATCTGCCCAAAAGCTCTCCTACCTCTGCTCAACGGCCATCTCCATCGTTGTCCTGTCCGACATTCTCCGCCTTTGGCTCTGGATTTTTGCAGTCCCCTATAGTACCCTCCTCTATTTTTCCCCATCCCTTTTATAGCATTCGCCGACTCCCGCACCAGTCGCTTTCCATTCTGCAAGGAGATTCCTGTCTCCCTCCTTTTCCCTTGTCTCACATGCTCGCCTTGATTGTCTGTGCATATACTCGAGTGGCATCTCCTTAATCCACAACGCAGCCTACTTCCCTCCTGTCAATCTAGGTAGCCTAGATGGGCAGCAACGAGACGTCTGAAATGCTCATGAGAACCGCAGAACATGTCATGACATGGCGGGACAACTCTGATTGCGTTGGAGGCGTTTCAGACATGTGACGCCGTATATCCACGTCCGTATTGAAACGGTCGCTCGTCTACGCTAAACAATCGTTCTACATGGACATGGCGTCCTGCGAGGGACATATTTTTGGACCTGGCGCGGTAGACTCAGTGCTGAGCAGGAAACAAAGGGAATGGAAAGTTTCCGTTGACAGTATGTGAGTAGTCGTTTAACTGAAAATGGAAGCGACCCTATCAGCCGCGCACAAAGAAGAGGTGTTTGGCAGAAAATGTAACGAAGACAAGGACGCCTGAGTCAGTCCGGGAAGATAGAAGGAGTGGAAGGGGAACCAAGTAACAAAGTTGCCCAGACGCGAGAACATATTCGGAGCAGGGGCAAGCACCGTCGAGACTTGATCGACGGAGTCAGAGCGGACAGTTCACACTTCACATCGGAGAGTGAAGTTATCTGCGAGTCGAGCAAGGGTTTCAGGAGGCCGTAGCTACGACGGGCCGGCCGTCATGTGAAGGCTGTTACTAGCAGTGTTGAGCGGCTGTGAACTCTCTCTTCAGGAGGCCGTAGCTACGACGGGCCGTCCGAGACATTAAGTATTAAGGCCAAGTCGAACATGGTCAAGGTGGCAACGGTTCTCAGTATCGACGCATGGTTGACTCGCTTTGTGAGATGGGAATGTATTGGTAATTCACACCGTGAGTTGGACCGGTGTACAACTCGAGTTTCAGTCCGGTCCGAGTTGGCAAAAATACCGAGTGGTGCAAGGGTCACACCGGTCTGAAACCAAGTCCGTCCGAGTCGGTGTCTGTGTTCGGTTACTTCGGAACTGTCCGCGTCGGAGAGTCTGAGCCCGCAAACGGCCGACAATCTCTGTGGACGCCTTAAAAAGGTACAGAACATTGTCTCACTAGCTCTAGCGATTTGGAGTGATGGGTCGCGCTGAGGGCCAAAGGTGGCACAGACATGGCGCGCATAATAAATAATACTTATTCATAATGGCATGGACATAGCAGTGCATCACGAAGGCTCCAACTTGTCTTTCGTCACCGAGATCGATCACCTAAGCGCCTAACTGCCAGTACCGACACCAGATATGATGTCGACCACGACCGACTTGATTGCCTCCGCTCTCAGCCGTTTGAAAGCAGGATCCACACAGGTCGAATTCATTCACAAGCCACACATACGCTGGCCACACCCTCAACCAAACCCTCACTCGTCTACAGGTCCAGGTCCAAGTTCCATCACTACCACCGTCTCCGACTCGGGCCTCCCCGTTACCGTCCTCGATTCGTCCTTCAACCCACCAACTCTTGCTCACCGTGCTCTCGCCTTACTTCCGGTGGCATCCTCCCAGACAGATGCGCGCCTTCTCCTTCTGAGCGTTCGCAACGCCGACAAAGTTCCACGCCCCGGTGATGCGTCGCCCGTGCAGCGTGTGGAGATGATGGTGCGCCTTGCGCACGAAGTTAATGCTGCTGTCGGGCTTGTCGACGCGCCAGCGTTCGTCCATAAAGCAGAGATACTGCGCGCCGCTCTTCCTGCTGGAGTGCAGCTCACCTTCGTACAAGGTATCGACACGCTCGAGCGTTTTCTTGCGCCTCGATACTACGGCGATGGCTCAATTACGGCCATGCATGCCGCCCTTCGACGCTTTTTTGCTGCTGATGGTGACAATTCTCGAATTATTTGCACCCGGCGTGTTGTGGAGCTTGCGAACCCTCAGGGGGAATCTGCCATCCTTGAGGCAGCACGGGAGTGGGTGGAGGCTAACCGAATAAATATCGTGGACATAGACAATGAGCTCCAAACATTTAGCTCCAGCGAGGTCCGAGCCAAAGTCCGTGCCAAAGACAGCTCTTGGCGCCAGATGGTCCCCAATGGGATTGCCGAGTACATCGAAGAACACAATCCGTACCTACTGTAGATTTGACCCGAGCAATCATATCCTTGCCGATACTTTCAGACCTCAGTGGCCAGACCTGATTACAGTATACTAAAAATCTATTGCGTGACAGTTTTCGTACAGAGAGAATGCGATGAGTTTAAGTTTACATGCGATATAATGGATAGTAAAAAGTCAGAACACGGGCGAGTCCTTCATGTAGTGGAAGCTTGAGCGAAAGCGATTGCGACAGTCTGGGAACCCGCGTTCAGAACGTTTCCTCCAGTAAGCGAGAAGTAAAACTTACATCAGAATGGCTCAAAGATAGATTGATCGTAGAAATTCCCTTCGCTGCTGCTGCAGCCTTTGCGTCTCCGTGCAACGTCACCTCGGGAACACCGGCCTCATTCGGAAGAATCTCGATCTCCTTCATTGCCGCACCAGCGCCTTTGGACGAGATGCCAAGGGACTTAAACACAGCTTCCTTGCCTACCCAGCGACCTGCAAACGACGCCCGGAAAGACGGCTGAGCACGGCAGTATGCAATCTCGGCATCGGTGAAATTGCGTGAGATGAAAGTATGGTTTTCGGTGGGCACAGAAGAGATTAGTTCTGCATTTAACTGTCAACTACTCGAGCTCCCAAGAAAGCGCAGAAAATGCACCTTGATCAACGCCAACTCCGGCCGTCGATCTAGAGACCTTGAGTGTCTCTTCGATCGCCTTCACGTTCGCGAAATTCTGCTTCATCTCGGTTGGCTGGTTCTCCTTGAACGTGTAACTACCCGTCTTCTTGTCAGGCGAAGCGCGCGCCAAAGAGTTAAGTAGCACAGGGGTCTCGAGCTCAATTGAGTACGGGGGGGCCTCCTTGATCTTCACCAGCGTGTTGGTCGTCATCATCTCTGACATAGCTTTGTACGATTTGAGATAGCGCTCTTCGTGCCGTACTTTGTACGACTCGTACACAGAGGGTGGCGCTGCGGCAAGCACATAGCGTGGATGAACAACAAGAGCCGTTCCGCCAACCTGGCCAAAACCGAATGATGACTACAACGTGTGTTAATCGCCTCAGTATCTGAACAGAGCTAATGTGAGCGTACCATTACACCAGCAGAGATACCATCGGTTTGAATGGACTTCGAGGGGAACATCAACAACGAGTGCTGTTGGAAGAGCGCATCGACGTTGTCGGCATTGCGGTTGCCAGGAACTACCCCGTTCCCGATCGACTGGAGCAGACCCGCCATCTGCCACGCTGCTGCGCCACCTTTCGAGTGACCGACTAAACTCTTCTGTGCTATGATAGGGACGGCATTCCCTGGGGAACGGTCGAGTGTCTTCAAGATCGTGTTCCATATATACGTCTCATTCTTCTCGTTAGCCTGAGTGCTGGTACCATGGATAGAAAGAACGCCGATATCGTCGGCAGAGAGTCCCCAAACAGCAAGTGCACGGCGGAGGGGAGCAATGCGGGGGTCTGCGCCTTCAGAACTTTGCATAAGCATGCCATAGGTGGCGAAGACTTCCTTCTCCTGGCGATATGCCTCGGCCTCGAGGTCAGCGACGCGGCTCGCAAAGAAATCGGGATCCACAAATTCGCCTTTGCTTCTGCGGAGATCCAGTTCCTCTTTCAGTTGCTCTTGCTCGAAAGCAAGCCAGTCTCCGATCTGTTTCCGGCGGAAGGAGACCTGACGGGCACGGTAGCCAATATCAAGGACCGGAGGTCGATGTTTGGACTGAACTTCACGCGCGATGCTAAGCGCACCGCGACCAGGGGCAGGAATGGAACGGCCAGCTTTGTCACTACAAGGCAATCAGTAACAGACAGTAACAGACGATCGGAGAGGCATGTGTGGACTCACGTTGACGTGGACGTGAAAGAGAGAATGCCACGAATTGGGCAACCAAGCTCAAGGGCAGTCTTGGCTGACATTAGAATGTGTACGCCGACGCCTTGAGACTCCATGAACTGACGACCATTAGATTAAGGGACGGCAATTCGGCAGGAGAGATGAGAGGACGCACCCCAGCACGAGTTGTCGTCGTTGGCCGCGACATCTCCGTAGGCTCACGACCCATCGCAAGCTCAGTCTCGGAGTTGCTCGTCGCTTTCATATTGGCGAATTCATAGGAGCCTTCCTCCCAGAGATCATCGAAGCCACCAGCGACCATCACCTTCGCCTTGCCGGCGAGAATAGTTTCCGAGGCGATCTCCATGGACTGTAGAGCAGTGGCGCTGCGTGCATTCTTCAGGAATTTCTACGATAGGGAAAATTTTGGCTGCTCACCAAGCGCCAACCGGAATCTTGACTGGTCCGCTTGAGGACAGCAACAGCAAATTAATCCACCCCGCGGTGGTGTTAATGAAACTGTCGGATAAAGCGTTAGTGACGCTCGGCGACGGAGAAAGAAGGACTAACGTCTCTTGTAAGATGTCGCTCTGTACCTCCTTCTCGTCCCGACGATCTTTGAACATTTGCGCTAAGCTTGACATACCACCCATACCGGAGCCCAGGCTCGTTCCGACCTCAGAAGGATGAATGTATTGGTAAAGCTCATACGGGTCAGTGATACCCGCATGATTGAGAGCCTCGGCCGTGGCAACGAGTGCCCAGAGCGAAACACGATCGGTGCGAGCAACAATGTCCTCAGGAATCCCGTATCGCGTAGCATCCCACCCGTTGGGCAATTGGCCAGCGACGAGACGGTCATGTGACATGGCCTTTGGGATGTAGACGCGGGCACCCTTCTTCAGTTTTACGAACCATTGGCCCCCTTCCCCTGCCCAGATGTCGCATTTGTCACCATGTTCCTTTTTGAATTTCTCGGCGTCTGTATCAGTGACCTCAAGCGGTTCCAAATCATGGATAAGTTCGACCTCCGAGTTGAAGACCTTGTGTTTCGGGTCGTAACCACCGAATAATTCAGGCTCTGATAGAAGGCGTCAGACATGAAAGGGCAAGTACCAATAACAGCTCACCGAAGAAGCGCACGCCGGCGTGGTTCATGATTGCCTTCTCGTATTTGCCACGGACGTCCTTGTCATCGACAGGGTCACCAGTCTTCGCGTCAACCCAGCCCACGTGAAGAGTGCCATCCTTGAGACGACCGTCAAAATGCTTGATATAACCCATCATCCACGCCATTTCGATGCATCCCTCGAGCGTCAGATGGCCCTTCGCCTCCATCTCCCACCGCGTGCGCGAAGATCCCCATGGCCCAATCTCACCAAAGCCAGAGATGACGATGACTTTTTCCAGGTCGATGACGTCACGTAACTGAGAAAGTGACTGAAGGGTATGTGCCCCAGGAAGTTGGGGGAATTCGAAGCGGAAATTGGCCCGAGGTGTGATATTGACAGTCTGAAGAACGCGCTCAGCCTCAGCACCATTGATGATTTTAAATTCTGCGGCATTGTCGCGAGCGATCGCGCGACGAAGCTCGGCCTTTTGGTTCATGTTGACACGGATGCGGGATGCCATGTCAGCGAGATCGGCGATGCGACCGAAACCACCGCTCAAGTCACCCCAAACTGGCTCGACTTGAGTGATACTGAAAAGTATCGGGTGCATGAGTCCGAGGATATTGAACGCCATCTCTTTGGCAGAGAAAGTGCGAACTCCGTGCGTCTCAATTTCCTGAGCAATCATATTGGATTGATCCATGAGACCGGTGCCACGAGTCCAGCTAAAAGGTGGTTGAGAATCGCAAATCCGGCCGGTGACAACGAACTCACCCAATAACGGCGCCTACAAGGCAAAGATATTCACCCCAGCTTTCGGAAGACCAACGGTTGAAGAGCGTTTCAAGGGAGATTTTAGATTCGGAATAAAGCCCGTCATTGCCAAACAGCCCGTGATTGGGTGATAATGGAAGGACGACTTGCGTGGGGCGGGTAACAATTTGACGGCTCGCCTTCTTAGTCTTGATAGCACCGAGGAGACGCAGAAGGTTCACAAGCATGATACGGTGCGCAAGCTCAGACTTGTCGTCGAGACCGTCGATCTGGCGGCCATTCTCAGGAACGGCAGCGAAAGGAATAACGTAGTCGAGATCGAGTCCCAGTATCGTGTAAATGTAGTCAACAAGCGCCTCCACATCCTGTTTGGAACCTTGGTTGAAGGGAACGACAGTAAGAGCGGAACCACGGCTGCCGAAACGCTGGAAAACTCCCTGGTAGTATTCAACTGTGGCACGGCTGTAGCGAGAGGTGGTGGCGACAACATGGGCACCACCTGACAAGAGGCCTTTGAGGATCTCTACGCCAATGGAGCCCTTCCCGACGCCGGTGATGAGGGCATTCTTGTCCTTGAATGTCGTGCCGGACGTTGCAATCTCGTGTAGGACATCAAAGTACACACCCGTTAGGTTAGAGCTGTACTCCCACTGGGTACCCATACGACGCTTGAGATGAAGGAGAGGGATCTTGTCAGCCGATACGGAGGTAATGCTGGAAATTTGAGGCCTTAAGAACTGAGATGACGAACGACGGCTCCGAGGGACCCCAGAGCGCGGGCGGCTGTCGGGAGCCTTGCGCAACGAACGGACCACACCGTCATAGAGAGCTTTGATGCGGTTCTTTTGCTCCTCGCTGATCTCGGGCTGGGATTTGACAACGTTCCAGAGCTTGACGACGTCATCTTGAATCTTCTGAATGTTGACTGAACCAGAAATCTGGTCTGCGCTCGCCATCTCTTCAACGTATGCCTCGAGCTTGCGCACATTCTCCCGGTTGACTTCAGAATAGATGATCTCACCCTTCTCGGTGATTTCGGTGTGAGGTGCGGTAGGGAAAGTAACTAAATAGACTTATGAGATTTGATGCATACCTCGGGAAAAAATCTCACCATCTTTGTATAGCGGCGGCTGACCGACGACGCCTCGGCAGTTATCCAAAAGTTCTTGGCCAAGCTTCTTGGCAGTTGCGTACGTCTCGCCCTTAGCTGGATCGCAGCGGTTGACCATAAACTCCATATACTTGATGAGATGGGGATCGGCACGGTTCATGATGGCGATGCAACGCGCAGTGATCTCACGATCGACGGTGGTGAGGCGGCCGAAGAGAATGTCATAGAACATAAGAATGGCGTCTTGGCGAACCCAGTTCCAGGAAGAGTCGAAGTGACGAGCTTTAAGCGCGTCGAAAACGGGCTGAATACCTTCAATATAAGTGTCGCCGTGCTCACGCCCAATGTTGTCCAGTCGAGCTTGAATCTGCGCTGAGCTAGCCTTTTCTCTGTCGTAAAGTATCTCGCCTTGACGGGGGTCACGCTTCAGGTAGCGGGAGTAAAGGTTGATCTGCTGATACGCGAACTCATGCTGCTCGGCCTGGAACTTGAGGAATTCTTCGCTGTTCATGACAGCTCCTCCGGAAGAACCTCCAGCGGAACCGCCACCGCCGCCACCAGAGGAAAGAGAGATACCCACACGTTGAGCATACACTTGCGCAGCAGCATCGAGCCAGGCTTTACCCTCTGCTTCGGAACCAAGGCGTTTGGCGGGCTCCATAGTGGTAGCAATGAGTAGCACGACGTCGGCGCGTTGAGGACCCAGACCCCATGTCTTGGAGAGATGGGATTTTGCACTTGAAATATTGAAGCCACCAGGCATCTTGCCACCAATGGCACGCGACACGAGACCAGTAGAATATTTGCCGAGATTGCCGGAGTGACCAGATCCGAGGGCAGCACCAAGCTCCTCCAGCGGAAGCTCCTCACCCTTGTCGGGTGCAGATGAAAACTCGCCTTGGAGGTCACCCATGATCTCGTTCTGAAGTGTCGACTTGCCGTTGGAGAGTTCCTTGATCGACTTGGACAGTGGGACTTCACTGAGTTGCTTCTTCAGCTTCTGAGAGACGATCACGGCAAGGATGTCGACGGCGCGAATTGGGACATCCTCGATGCTGGCAGCAGGACCGGCAGTGGCAGTGGAAGGAGGGGTGGCAATTACAACTGGCGCAGCGGCCACCGGAGTGGGGGTAGGAATTGCGGCTCCGGCAGGCGCATCTTGTTCTGAGGTTGCCTCCGGTTCGTCTTCAAACTGATAATAGATCTCCTTCTGGTCCTTGGAAGCACAGAAAACCTGGCGAACATGACCAGTCGAGTCATCCTTGGTCTCGTATTTGGCCTTGAGGGTGCGGGTAGCCATGCCAACGAGCGTTGGGGATGGGCCAACCTCGATGAAGCGCTCGAATTTGTATCGCTCGAAGAACAAGTCCTGCGTTTCGATCCAACGCACCGAGGACGCAAACTGGTATGATAGCAATTCAACGAGGAGAACCCACGCAAGCTTCTGTCGCCGCTCAGGTGCATCCCAACGCTCTTCGTCCCATTTGCGAAGAACTTTCGAGAGACGCGGTGATGAAGTACGGTTGTAAATGAGCTCGGCATAAGCCTTGTTGACAACGAACGGTGATGCGACCAAGTTGGGGATATAGATCCCCTCGAGAAGCGAGGCGTCCATAAGATTGGCGGGAATCTTCTTCGAAAGAACTGGAATAAACCGCTTAGCATTATACAGGCGTGAGTAGAGTTCACTCACATCCCCGGAAGGGCATGACACCAGACCAAAGGTAGCGTGAGTGGAAGGGGACATCAAGGCCAGCAAGAGGGATCGTAGCGAGACCACGCTCGAGGACAATATAGCCCTCAGCCTTCTGTTTTTCAACCGCGCTATCATAGCAGCTATTCACGATGTCCTTCAGCATTTCCTTGACCTTTGCGAGGCCAAGTTTCTCGGTCAGCTGGGGTTAATCATCAACACAAATATCAGTCAGCAGTCCAGTAAAACATACCTTGGGAATATCAACCTTCTGCACCTTAAGATAATTGAGAACATTCGTGAGAGTTAGCAATGCAACAAGCTCCCCCGCGCACACATATTGTTGGCCCTAACAGGCATATCAGTAACTACGTAACTACATGAAAAATTGTTGACGCACTTCGACGTTGAAGTTCACGATTTCCAGGAGACAGTCCCTGCCATTCGAGATGGTGTTGACGATCTCACGAAGGGCTGCGTCATCGAATGTCTTGCCGACGCGGCTAGGATTGACGGCACACATGGCATAGTTCGAGCGACCCTGCTCGTCACGCTCGACAGCGTGCTGCATGGTCAGACCGCGATAAAACACGATGTCAACGAGAGAGGAATTTGGCAGGATATCGGCAACAGCAGCGAGGGCAGAGAATTCGCCCAATGAGTGGCCAGCGAAGGCGGCGCCCGACTGGACCAAACCTTTCGAACGCATGTCTTCGAAGGCTGCGCGTGACGTAACAACAAGGGCGATCTGCGCGAATTGAGTAGCGAAAAGAAGTCCTTTCGGATGTGTGAAAGTGTGTTGAAGCGTGCGGATGTTAATATCTGCGAAAAGAGGGAGACTCTTGATGTTACCGTCCTTATCCGTCGTGTCATAAGTCATCTCCATATAGCGCTCACGGATTGCCTGGCCCTTGATACCGCCGAAGTGGATGGTCTTTTTCTTGGGGTTTTCACGGACGATCTCCACAATAGAGAAGCCATAAGCAGAGATCAAGTGGGCATCAGCAGAGTCCCAAACCGCACGGGCCGCCGGGGAAGAGCTATACAAGTCCATTCCCATACCCTGCTCCTGCGAACCTTGGCCGGTGAAGGCGTAGACAGTAGTTGGTTGCGCCACCTCCGCAGTGCCTTCGAGAACCTTCTCTCCGCGCTGGTTGATAGTGGTAACACCGACGACAAAATTGCCATCGCGCATAGCGGTGTGTTTGATCTTGACTGTGAGCTCATCTCCAGGGAGAACCATTCCGACAAAATTGACATCGTAGCTGTGGACACAAATGAGTTCACAATCGATTATCAGAAACATAACTCACTTGAACACGCGATCCGGAACGCCCTTAGCTACGACAGTCTCCACATACCGTCTAGTAGCGGCACTGGTAAACATGCCATGCGTAATGGTACCTGGCAAGGAGGCAAAGGCGGCAAAGTAGGGGTTCGTGTGAATGGGGTTGAAGTCCCCAGAGACCTTTGAATAGGGCTCATTTGTAGAAGGTGCGCGATAAAGGGAAAGATTCGAATCCGACGTAAGATGATATTCAGTAGTGAGGGGTATAGGAGCTGACTTTGCCGAGCCATGACGTTGGAGATAGGCGACAACGGGATTCCCTTGGCTTTCGTCACGCTCGAAGTCGACGTAGGCAACCTTGACAAGGCTGCCGAGATTATCACGGGCTAAGACATCGCCAGCGACAGCGACCGAGCGATAGTTCACCTTGTCCTTGTAGGTGACCTCCGAGCGAAGACGGAAGATAAGACGCGTGCCGGCAGCTAGCGGTTTACTCTCGTCAGCCCACTCGAACCAATCCTTCGACAGCAGAACGCCAACATCGGCATCAGTGATAAGCTCGACAGTGTAATCAGGCTCATCAATCGTTTCGAAGGTGTTCTCGTAGTCCGTGAAGCGACCACGGAAGAAAAATGCTGACTGAACCTCCATGACCGGATTACCCTCGCATAGGACGCGCCCAGAGACTCGGACTGTCTTGCCGGAGTCGCCGTTCACGACGGCGACAACCCGTGCCTCAGCGCGACAGACATCGCCTGCCTTCAGCGGCCTAGACCCAGGAATTATTTTGAAGCCATTGGATAGGTGCACGAGTTTAAGTAAGTCTCCATCGATGGCAGAAGGAAAGATAGCTTTCATTATTGCTTGCCAGCCGGTGACAATAGCGTAGTCCATTGGCGCCTTGACCTCCTCAGTGCGGACAGTCTTGAACTTCTCCTGCTGGTTGCCAACCACCACACAGAAGGCCTCCACGTCATTCGCAGAAATAGTGACCTCAGGACCGGTGAAGGTGTCGCGTACGTCGAGATCCTGAGGTTCCTCGTCATCGCCGAACCACAATCGCCAGTAGAACTCCTTGATGCGCTTGTTGCGGCCTTCCACGATCTCGTGGATGGGCGCATATGGATGCGATGGCTCATATTTGAACTGAAGATAGAGAGGTACCGCATCATGCTGGCGCTCCTCAAATAATGTGAGATTGATGAGGCGAGAGGAAACGTCATAGCGGATGTCGACTGCGAGAAAATCTGGTTGGTGTTGTCCAAAGGAGCGTGCAGCACCATAAATGGAGAATTGGCTGGGCTGATCACCGAGCAGGCGGATGACAACTTTCTGGCCAGCACGAGGGACAAGAACGCGACGAAGAGGATTGGCGATATAAGACGTGCCCTGTACAACAAACTCCGACCGAACAATTGCATGCCACCAATTCAGCTCAGATCCAGCGAGGACCTGCAGCCAGTGATCGGCAGCGGGGAGTGAGACTGGCGGGGTCAGCTTAACCTTATTGCCGGTCCGTGAGACATGGGCACCAGGAAGTGAAGGAACAGGCGCAGGCTTCACACCCAGGTAGTCGATTGCAGGGATCTTGCTCTCGTCACCGCCATAGTAGCGCTCCAATACTTTCGCCGTGAGACCAGACACGACGTTATCCAACATCTCCTTAATAGGCTCGTCCTTTTTGATCGAATGACGCACTGCGACGGGGCCCTGAAGGATGGCCACTCGCTGAGGGTCCTGGTCGAAGACAGCTTCGATATCCTCCGACGCCCAGAGAGAATCCTATGATAAATGAATGAGTTGAACTGCGCTTGAACACCGTACGCAAAGGCTTTACCTTCTTGAACCAGACTTCAAAGTTGTTATCCAAAATTGGGATGAATGGTGCAGGCTTTTGGCCCGAGCGCTGCGCGATGTTGAGGAAGTATGACTTATCCTCATGCGCCAAGAGCTGCTCCGTCGCGAGAGGATACTTTTCGAAGAAACTGGTAACGAACGTAGATGGCTTGTCGAGGCTGCTATAAGATTGCAATTTGGAGGCCTTGGGCCCACTGCCATTCACGCCGGCGAAACGCTCTTCAACACGGCGCAGCCAGTCTCCCGCGAGGTTGCGCAGAGATAGATCGAGCCACCGGTCTTCGTGGGTGACATACATTAAACGCACGAGGCGAAGCACGGTCTCCTCGTAAGTCATGTCACCTAAATCCTCCACAACCCGACCATCCTTCTTCGCCGGGAACCAGGGCTTGAAATAATCCGCATTGAGCCTCTGAATGACCTCCGCACGATGCTCCTGGAGCCAGGCCCCTCGTTTCTCGCGAGGAAGTTTGAACACGGTATCGTCGTACTCCTTCCAAAGCCTGAGAGCACGATTGTTGACTTTATGGATAGGCTCCCCTAGCTCGGAACGCACAGTGATGATGCCACCAGTGTCTTTCACGTAGGTACCCTCCCATTGCATATCATCGACTCCAGCCGCGGCAACAATGAGATCCTTGACGGAGGGTGAGGTGTGCGCCTCCTTAGCAACCATGACGCGAGACCCGAAGAGGAACCCATCAAAGGGCATCGGCTCCACGCCGAATTGCTTCGACCAGTCACCGGTAAGATATGGCCACGTGTCATCCGAACCACCAAAGCCAGAACCCGCAACAAGGGCAATGTTGTCATGACGGCGAATACTCGAGTAGCTTGCGAGAATGGGCTGATGGAAATCTTCAAATGAGTGGTGACCTCCGGCACGGCCACCAGTCCACTGCATGATAATGGCGAAGTCTGGATTTGCTGCCGCGATGTTGACCACTTGGCGGACGCCGTCCACTGAACCGGGCTTGAATGCGACATGACGGATCCCAACAGATTTGAGACCACTGATTATCTCGGCCGCCTTCTCGGTGGTTGGGATGCCAGCTGCTACACAGAATCCTTCGATCGGGAGCCCCTCACGGCGCATATCCTGCCATAGCGGGAGCTGGAAGGAGAACTGGCGCGGATTGATGTAAAGCGAGTTGAGTGTCAAACCGATACCCGGGGAAATCTTCCCTTGGATTTCCGCAACCTTGGCACGAAGAGCTGCCGCGGAGTAATGCCCACCGCCAGCAAGTTCAACGTGGTAACCCGCTTCTAAAACAGCGGAGACGAAGCCCGCCTTTACAGTAGTGGGCGTCATGCCAGCAACCATAACGGGGGGCTTGCCCAAGAGGCGGGAGAACGGTGTATCGATATGGATCTTACCATCACTAACACAAAAAGTCAGAAAACAAAAATGTACGCTATTAAGGAGTGCCTACCTTGTCTTCACAAGTGAGGGTGCCCATTTCTTGATCCAAGACGACTCTTTCCTCACGCCACGCACCGAGTAGAACTCGGCGTCTCCCTTGCCCTTCTCTCCGATGACAATAACTCGGACACCACGTCCATCAAGGTTGCGTGCAGTAAGCGGGCCAATGCCACTAATACCACCGGCACCAAAGTCGACAGCATGCGTTGTACCTTCGGGTAAGTTTGTAGCCTTTGGCCAGTGCAGGGCCTTGGTGAAAATCTGGTCACAAACGGAACGCGTCAAAGAGCCGGTGTGTGCTCGGAGGTCTGAGCCTGAAAGGGAGTATGTCTGAGTCAAGGAATATGAGAGCGAATTATTCCACCCACCATTCTCGGTGTGGTACACCGGAATCTGGAGCCCTTCCGCAGTCCAAAGCTCCTCACCATTGAGGTCCTGATAGATCACCTTGTCCGCAGCATCCCGGAGATACTGGCTGTGGAATGGCACGCTCACGACGAGGAAACGCATGCTGAACACCGGCTTTCGCTTGGAGAATTCGACCTTGCTTTGGTCGGGGCCATTTGGGGCGCGGATCTTACGTAGGTTGGCGACGAGTCCATAAAGGGCACGGGGTGGGCCTGTGACGATAAAGTTGCGAGGACCATTGTGGAGCGAAACGCTAATTTGAGAGTTATCAGGGAGATATTTATTCGTCTTGGAGATGTGAGGTTGAAGGTCTTTGAGAAGTAAGCCGTTGACGGACAACATTGGCGTGGGTTGGCCCTCTCCCCCTTCAATGGAATCCTGAACGACAGATGGCTCGAGCGCAAGGACGGGAAAGAGCTGCTGGCCCCGCAATCCAGCGAAAAAGAGCCACTTTAGGGCCTTCTGTACGTTCTCGAGGAAGGATGTATCATCCTTGGAAGAAAATATAGCAACGGCCGTGACAAGGCCCTGAGAGTGACCAGACGCGCCAGAGAAACGCGCTGACAACTCCGCAGGTGATAAACCAGACACGTGGGCCGCAACCAAGTATTGAGTGAACTGGGTGAGTCCGATGAGAGGGAATGACACCGGGACAGAGGCAAAGTAATCAACTGGGGGGAGCGGAACCGCCCCGGTAAGCCACGAGATGACGTTCAGGCCATGTTCATAGAAAGAGGTGCCGTGGGAGGCGGAAGCAAGTGGCTGAAGGACCTCGTCGATGATGGAAGCGAGGAAAGGTTCAACAAATGGACGATATGTATCGAAGAGCGTCTGAAGCTCATCGAAATAGATCTCATTGATACCTTGCCCACCGAACAGGGCGAAAATTGAGGCACGGCCCGAAAGTGCCTCGGTAAGGAGGGAAGGGGTAGCAAGCTTGGGTGTGCCTTCTACGTCATATTCCACAAGGATGGCGCGTGCGACGTAGAATGAAAACAGAACCTTCTTGCGCGCCTCATGCTCATACGAGGCGACGAGGGAGTGGATATCGATATCAGAGAGGAGTGTGGTTGTGAAATGGGAGACGGCCCTGAGAAGAATCGCGAGGCGGGCCGCGTGCTCAGGTGTGTCCTCTGGGGTAGCACGCACGCGATCGGCTATGAAACCAATGAAGCGCGCGAAAAATAGGGTCGTGGCCTCTCCTGCCTCGTCAACTTCGGGTTGGACATCGTCTACTGATTGTGCGTGGATAAATTCGTCTCTAAGGACCTCCGCTGCAATCCACTGGTCAGAGTAAGTGGAGACGGGGATCGATAACTAAGAAGGACTCAGTACTCGAGGCAAAAGGCGGAAGAAAACGGCATATAAGCGCACTCTAAGTTGGCCGACTTGAATGGCAAGTGGGCGAGATGAAATAGTCGTAGCGTCGCCGGTATGCGTCATTTTGGGGTATGAGACGGAGGATGGGAATCGAGGAGACCTGAAGCTCTAATGGGGACAGTCTAGAGGGAAGGGGGGGTGGGGAAGTGGGATGGCAAACGTCTAGTAGATTTTATAAGGGGCAAAAAAGAAAGACACGCACGGGACCCCAACCGAGCAAGTTTCGCGGTCTTTTCGCCCCAAGGATTGAGTTCGTTGCCTTTTACGGCAACCCCAGGTAGCTATGCGGTCACGTGATTGCCCTATTTCGCGTCGCGTCTATCGACGATCTTCGGTCCCCACCGGGATGCCATACCTCATCTTACGTTGCGTACTGTACTGTAATAGCGCACACCTCCAAATCCCTAAGCTCATTTGCATTTAAGACGTACACATGCCAGGGCAAGAACGTATCGGGCTCGTCACATATCTCAAGTTCCCAACTACAGTATGTGAGACGTCATCATTGTATCTTTTGTAACAGTGTCCAATATTCAGACGGTAATGTACACTGGCAGTAACTACAGTTACACAAAGGTGATGGACTTTGTCAGTAGCAAATTAGGGACATTACTCTAGTCTCCAGGACTTTTACACCAACCATTACATGGGTGCCTCGGTTTTCGACGTGCTGATCGTGCGGTTCTGACTCGGAGCCTTCCTGACAAGGCTCCGTCTGGCGAGAAGCAAGTAACTTACTAGTAAGTGATGGCGCTAGTGATAAAGATGTCATGAGTACTCCAAATGAGTCCTGTGGCAGAAAAATAATCCGCAGTGAAATATCATGAAGCGATCAAGATGCCGGGATTGAGCGACTGGATGAGGAGTTGCATGATGCTGAGAACGCAATTGGAGGCATATGGCACGCAGAATTTCCAATTGTTGGAAGATACTTATCTGGGCTCTGAATGCAAACTGAGCGCCCAATCTCTGATTCACGCTGAAGTTAGGGTCTGACGTGGTTGTCAGAACTCAGAAATTAACAAACTAGCTATGGGATAGTCATACAGTACTTCCTAGCCCTAATTCAAGCTAATCCATTTTGCTTCCACGATGGCGTGCGCCGTGCTGTGGCAGTGTAAAGTTGGATAGATATTGCGTATTATACATGCATTAAGACGCAGCAATAGAGAACCTATGCGCAGTACGGATGAGTGTTGTCACTTATTTGTATCTACTTAGCTGCTGTAGCTCCACATCGACGACAGATGACGCAAATAGGGAAGAGGTGTAGGTGGACGGGAAAGTGCTCAAAGCTTCCCAGCCCGAGCGTCTCGCTCTACTACCGCAATCTCCTGGACGCCCTCACGGAAGAATACGACGTTATATTCGAGGAGACCGCGACGTTCCTCGAACACACCTGGATGAAGCATGGCAAGAAGCGCGAGTTGAGGTGTAATTAGGTGATAGGTTAAGGTTGTGCCCTGCGCAAGGGTGACCGCTGCCGAAGGGTAGAATGAACGAGAATCCTGGTTTACAGAAGCCGACCTGCGAGAGAATAATAAGGCGAAGAAATTACGATATGAAAAGTAAGGGATTTACTTACTTATATAAAGGTCCGAATGCACTCAGCGTGCGTACATAGTCGCAACAGAGACTGTGCGTGCTAGCGTCCACGGGGGACTCGTCAGTTGCAACATAAAGCCTCGACTTCACGTCAAAAAGAAATGCTTTTGACGCCTGGGAGTTCTATGATGTGTATCAGGCACCCGTCAGGACAAAAGACCGAGTTGCTGCGCTTACGGAGCAGAACACGTTGAGCAAGTCCTCGAGATAAGGCAGTGAGTCAATAAGTTTGTGCAAAACACGCGAAAAAGCTTCGCGAATAGAATGATCATAGACAGAGGTAAGGTGGAAGTTGACGGGCATCTGCTCATACTCTTGCGAGGTGTCGAATAATTCGTCTATGACACGTTGCTGAATATGGCGAAAGTTCTCTGAGATAGGAGTGAGTCTCAAGTTGCCGTGTGAGAAGGAGCTCTACACAACCCATGTTCACTTTGCCACGGCCGTTGCGATCGTTGTACAGTAGAACATGGGTTGTGTCATACGACCAACGTACCTATCTTGTAGTCCTCCGCAAGCGACTCTGCTTTATGTACAAACACCTCCAGCGTGGTAGCTGGGTTCTCCTGATAAGCCGCAATGAAGAAATCAAGCATGCGCGCAATCGGCTGCTGATAAGAATCCTGGATGAGAAGGATGTCAGGACGAGGGTTTGGACGATGTACAAATGAAAGAAAGGGACGACACCTGTATGTCAATGACAAAAATGACCGAAGTGAACTCTGACAGACTGATGCCGAGGGAATCAAGGGTGATGTTGCCTGGACAATCCCATATCTCGAGGGGAATGACCGTACTTACCGATCGAGGAGAGGTCAGGAGAGGTAAAGGCGAGAAGAAAGTCGAACGCACTCGTATCGATGTTTAGTTATTCGAGAAGTAGGTTCGAGAAAGAATGTTTGTTTGGCAGGTACGTCGTTGAAAAGGAACTGCTGGATGGATGTCTTTCCGCTTCTGCACGAGGCAAGGTTGAGACTGGGGATAGGACGCGGGTGAGAGGGTGAGAGGGGGGGAAACGGACCCCTGTTGACCCAAGAGGAGGATCTTGGTGCGCTGCAAGTTATCTGTCCCGTTCGAATTCGACTTTGTAGGCAGAGCCATGTGCAAGTCGAAGCGAAAGGGTCACGACCTCAGGGCAAGGAAATTGAATAGTCTCACGTCATCGAGACACGTTCGTGTATGCTTCTTTATCGAAATACCCAGGGCCTGACATAAAGGGTCAGCTCGTCTCGACTGGTCTGCTTCGTTTCCCCTTCTCGCCCTCGCCCGCCATGAAGTTTGGAAGGAAGATTTCCGTACGCTTTCTCCTCTCTTCCGTTTCAAAGCCTCATTCTGATATACTCCCAGACCGACCTTTACAGCGAATGGCGTCCCTTCTATATCGACTACAATCTTCTCAAACGTGAACTCAAGGTTTAGTCGCCATTCCCGTTTTGTTCCCTTCTCTATTTGGCTCACCCTGTCCTTTCAAGGCTCGCACAACCTCGCATAATTGGAATGCCGCAGATGAGCAGGAATTCACCAATATGCTCGAAGGAGAGCTCGACAAAATTCATGACTTTCAAAAGGCCAAGGTATGTGCCGTAACTACTCCGTACCACTCGCCCTTAAACACCTGCTTTCCCCCCTGCCCCAGACCACCGAGCTGTCGAATCGCATCAAGATTGCTGAAAAACAAGTGAAAAAGCTCGTTTCTGAAGAGTTTATTACAACCCCCTCCCCCACCCGACGCCACGGCCTGACCCACCCTGCACCAGACCACGAAGATCCCGAAGCACACCGGAAGCGGGACACTCTCAATCAGGACGGCGGTTCGGACGATGACGACACTGATGAAGAGGATACTACTCTCACGGACGACGAATCTACGCAGAGCTTAGATGCCCTTGAAGAACAGTTCCGCTTTCTCGAAGAAGAGGTGGCCACCCTCGTTGCGGATGTACATGACCTTGCTTTATACACAAAGCTGAATATTACCGGTTTCATGAAGATTCTCAAGGTGCGTGATTCCATAATCAGTGTGCGGTACTTATTCAGTGGAATCCCAACGGGTAGAAACACGATGTACGTGGCCATGCCCATACGCGTTTATTTCCCCCTTGACCCAGTTCATACACCCCGCAGAAGCAAACCCCGACTCCCCTTACCCAGGCGTTCATTCAGAATTATCTCGAGAAGCGCCCTTTTTATAAGTACAACTGGGATGCAATAATCGTCAAACTCTCCCGCTTATATGACCTTGTTCGGACGCGTGGCCACCCCGTGCAGGGTGACTCCTCTGCTGGCGGATCCCAGAGTGCGTTCGTGCGACAGACAACAAAGTACTGGGTACACCCCGATAACCTCGTTCCCCTCAAACTCGCGATCATGCGACACCTCCCCGTTCTTGGTTGTTATCTACCTTTCTCTTTACAGGATTTACCCCGTCTAAGTTGACCTTGCTACAGTATTTAATCCCGACAAGGAGTTTGAGCCTAAGGACTCGGCTATAACGTCTATCTATTTTGACAACGAAGACCTCGATCTCTATCTAGGCCGTCTCGAGAAGACAGAAGGTGCACAGGCAGTTAGGCTCCGCTGGTATGGTGATACCAATGTTAACCAAATCTTCGTGGAGCGTAAGACCCACCACGAGGACTGGACTGGCGAGAAGTCGGTCAAGGCACGCTTCCCGATCAAAGAAGACAAAGTGAACGCATTCCTCCGTGGCGAATACACTATGGATGAAGAGTTCGAGGCGCTTGTAGAGAAAGGCAAGAAGAGCCAGGCCGACGTGGACAGTATGCTCCAACTCGCAAATGAGGTGCAATATGCAGTGCTTACGCGCCGTCTCCAACCTGGTACGTGTGTGCCTATCCAGATTATTCCCGCGTTGATTTGAGACGAGGTAGTTATGCGAACATTCTACAACCGGACGGCTTTCCAGCTTCCTGGCGACGCTCGTGTACGCATTTCGCTTGACACCGAGCTCACAATGGTCCGTGAGGATAACTGGGACGGTCGAGTGCGGGCGGACGACAACTGGCGCCGCACAGATATAGGCGTCGACTGGCCTTTCGAGCAGCTCGTACCGGAAGACCGTGAACTCTTTAAGTCCGTACCCTTTAATTCCTGATCGACTCACCGGATTAACCCTGCGCCGTAGGTATGGTGTCCTTGAAGTCAAGCTACAAACACAATACGGCCAAGAGCCTCCACAATGGGTCACTGATCTCGTCAACTCCCATCTCGTTGAAGCTGTGCCCAAGTTCAGCAAATTTATCCATGGTTGTGCGACTCTCCTTCCGCACCGTGTGCATCTTGTGCCATTCTGGCTCCCCCAAAGTTGGTTCCTAACCTGCGCTCTCGAAGCACTGCTGACCTTACCCCCAGTGGACGTCGACATCACCAAGCCTGATACGGGCTTTAGGTCTATTGCGCGACCGCATACCCAGCGTACACCTGATCTGCGGAGTTCTGGTGCGCCCACTCCCGATCCTGCCGACTCGGAGGGTGCGACATACGTCGAGCCAGTATCCGAAGGCGAAGGGGATGAAGATATGGACATAGCGCCCGCACGTGATGAGGGCGCGCGCATTGGCATTGCGAATGCGCAAGCCGCGGACGCCATCGCATTCCGTGAAAAGCATCTCAAAGAACGTGAACAGCCGCCGGGTCCCTCGCGTGCCCTCAGCACCGAGCGCCTGCCAGAGATGCCTGCGCCGCCAACTACACCCGCGCCGCGACCGCCGTCGAGGGCGCGAACATTGTCAATCGACCCGCTTGTGCCGGCGTCCGCGTTCGATGAGAGGTTCAAGGATCGGCTGCGCGCGGTCAATCGTGCTCGTGAGGAGGAGGATGCGGATACAGAGCAGACAAGCCCTGGAGGCAACCAGAACGGAGACGATCGTGTATTGACGCGCGAGTGGCGCGCACCGACGGGCAAGCGCATTGCCGTCCCGGTGCGTATCGAACCGAAGGTCTATTTTGCAGCTGAGCGGACGTTCCTCGTGCGTGTCCTCCTGTTGTTCTTGTTTCATTTTTGCTTAGTTCTTCCTTCTTCGTAATTTCTCTTTCTCAGAGTTGGCTGCGCTTTTCCATCTACATCGGAACAATTGCCACGACGCTGCTGAACTTTATTTCCCCTGATGATGAACGTGGGCTCTTCTGTGCGGCAATGTTCACTTTTACTGCGCTACTCGCAATTGTCTACTCTGCCAGCATTTTCGTGCACCGTACGCTGCATCTGCGCAAACATCGCGCCGAAGGTGTCTACTACGACAAGTACGGCCCAACTCTACTCTGTGTGGTTCTACTTGGATCCTTAACAACGAACCTCGTGTTGCGACTTACTGAGAAAGCGGAAGACTAACTGACAGGTTACCAATCATTCGACTGCCGAAAATTTGTTTTATTTTATTTTATATGGACTCACTCCTCTTGTTCCTACATGTCTATCTGTTTAACCTTCTTCTTTACCTTTTCATTTGATCTGGCACAGTCTATGCAGTAGTCAGCAAGTTTCTCGAATTCATTTTTATTGATTGCATCTATACCATCGAAGGAGGGAGCCTACGAGTAAACAGCGAGTAAACAGTTCAAAGTTTTCAAGCAACCATCGATCACACTACCAGTTTCCCAGAGTCTCTTGAGCGTTGGTATGTCGTCGATGATGCGGTGTAACATGTTACTGTAATAGGTCCGACCACCTAACGGCAGGCAAAATATATCAGACGGGTCATAGGAATTCTAATCCGAAAAGGCCTACACGTCTTTTCGAAAACGTACGGTTCCGTTTGATTGATCATTCTCATTCGGGACCGAGACCTAGCGAAAGCATCGCAAGGCCGTCTCCGCGATTCCGTCGCGGATCACGACCTTTTACCATTACTTGTATAAAACGGAGGTCATTTGTATCTTTGCTCGTGACTGAAATGATATTATTCGAGTTACTCGGTAGTACTACACTAGTAAGTCAATTACCTCTGCCTTGCTGAATTCAGCGGCGGGGTCCAGCGCCGTATCTCTTACGTTTCATGGTAGAAAGGGGTACAAGTATCGAACATCTTTGGAGAAAAGGCACCTCCGTCTGAGTCCTGGCCTGACCCCCGGATCATCGATTCATCAATTGTTGGGCGTTAAGGTGGGCGTCAAGATGGAACGTAGAATGGCTTGATAGAATATTCCTCCGTTTGTACGTACTAGTTTGGTCATGGTCACGACGATAAGGGATTGCGGTCAAAGTCTGCACACATTACTTATTGCATGCATGTAATATGGTAAACTGAAGGCATACTGTATTCGGCGCAATGCCGCCGGGCCAATCCATCCACACTGGACACGTGCTCAGCCGTTGACAGTTATGTGACGTCATCGTCTCGTTCACATTTGTCCTTGGCCTCTGCGACGAATGAGCGCTTTACAGTAATGAACTTTCCAGACGACCGACGAACGTGGTTCAAGTTGCCGCCACCCACGTTGATTCTAATTTCAGTATGTGGAGCTTGGGGACCATACTGTATTTCCGGGCGTACCTGCCACCCCTGCCAGATGACGTAAAGGGCTATTACTGTATTGCCCTGCGGCCCCTGCGGTTGCAGGTCCTTGCGTGGCGCATGCACGCCCGAAGACAAGCGGCTTTCTTGTAAAAAAAACGCTCAAGGCACCCCCGGATGATTGTTTGTGTCACTGTCACTGGCGACGGGGGCGAAACCATGAGGCAGCTCCCGATGTCGCACGTCGGGATCTCAATGGGTTTTTGCTTGCATCAAGAGTGGATATTAATGAGGCGGTGATTGAACGATTGTTTTGTTTGGGCAAGTTCTTGCAGTTCCTTATGTCTGCGGCGACGTAGCCTTGCTCGAGCGCGTACTTACCATATCCCCCCCCCCCCCTCCCCCAGGGTCTTCTTCAGTTCATCCTTGACACAATCAAATTCATCAAATGCATTTGGTCACGCCAATATGTCGTCATTGGCCTGTCGGTCTGTCAGATCATCACCTTTCTTTCTTCTTCGCCGCTTCGGCTCGTGAGTCCCGAATCACCGTTACCAACTTATCGATGACCCTAGCGCCGCAAACCAATCCAGTTTACAGTGACACAACGTAAACCAAACCGCTTTTCGATGCATTTATTTCCGCACAGATTTTCAACGCGTTCAATACCCGCCCCCGCGGCCTCCATGGAAAGCTGAACGTTTTTTGAGGGACATTTCTTCGTACATCATCCCTATCTACTTCGTGCCAACTGCCACACTTGTAAACTCGATCCCCTCCAGACCGAGCGCTCTTTGGTACTAGTTAAGTATACATGATCTTTATGTACTAACTGCGGATTGCAAAGAAAAAAAGTACATGCAAAATGATAGTAATGCAAGATTGAAAGGTGACGGGATAGTCTAAAATGAAGGTGGTGGGGATCAGCGGGAATAGTGACAGGCGTAGCGCAGGGCTACGTGACAACACCGCTCCATAATTATCTTATACGGCAAATTTGGATTTCGCACGAAGTTTTTCGCCTACGTGGTAAAAGACGAAACTAGACATGAAAATAAAGATCAGCGCGTTTTCCCACGTTCGTTCTCACAAAAACGCTGAAGAAGAAGAAAAAAGTACTCACGGCAATGGCGCCATAGCAGTTGCGAGACCCGCAAGAAGCGCGGTTGCACCCACCGTGCCCAAGGCATCATACATCTGTGATGCGAACAACGGAAACGCCGCGGCGAACGACGAACGCATCGCCGAATTGCTTGCCATCGCGGACGCCGCGATGGGTCGGTACGCAACGACGAGATAGGTGAACGAGGACGAGTAGACGAAATAGATTCCGGTGCCGAATGGTACGGACGCGATGATCGGCGCGATCCAGTGGACGTCTTTGTATGTG
>WHVC01000293.1:0-29667 GCA_015178925.1 Russula emetica | reverse complement strand
TCACCGGAACTGCACCCTGGAGTTAAGGCATTCTAGCGGGGCTAATGCCAACCATGTCGAAAATGCACAGATCCCCATGATTCTGACTCCACATTTCCTTGAGAACCAGTCTATTCACTCACCATTTCCTGGGCACCCTGGCTTTTCACCTGTGACTTCGAGCGCACGGTTTCCCACCGCGGATTTTACAGTTACGATACGGAACCGTCGCTGTTGTCTCACACGCAGGATGACTCCTTGGGTTTTCTGAATCTGTCTTCCCCTTCTGGCATGCAGGTCGACTTTATCACTGCCCCGCTGTCCGCTGGACCGGGATATCCCGGTGCTTTATCTCAAGCGGCGGTTCATACTCCCACTCAGCAAGCCACCCCGCCAGCCAGCATCTCCAGATTCACAACCAACGGAACAACACCCCACAGGCAAGCGCCGCCGTCTTTCCGTGCCGAAGGACCCGCGAGCAGCAGCAAAAAGGCTCCGAACACAAAGGCAAGGCGACGATGAGAACCTCGAGGCGCTCTACAAACTACTTGTCCCAAGAGGCGCTGGCGTGGTGCAGAAGAAGGATCGCCTCAGTATGAGTACGTCGCCGTTTTTCGTTCTTTTACCGAATGATGATGATGACGATCGAGTGTTGTCAGTTCTCCGTTATGCGAGAAAGTGGATGCAGACCCAAGGCGGTTCAATTCAGCAATCAATGACATTAGAGCAGACGAGAGATTGTCGATCCACTTCACCCTCAGGCTCGCAGCAAGGCGAGTCCATGGAGAGTTACTAATTTTCTAGGGTTGATGATACATTGGATTGAGTATTTACGTGAAGCAAAGGGCGGGCTTCAACGTTCATTCGGAATTGCCCAATCTGAGCGTTGTTCGACACGGAACAGCATGGACATGGAAATGTGTATGGACATTGGTAGAGCGGACTTTTGGTACATGCGCTGTTGTTAGGACACTACAATCATTTGTATTTACATTGCTTTTACGTATAACCTGTCGTACGGAGGTATCCGCAGTGCCAGTGGCTGCGTTTCATACACGATTTGTTCTCACTCTCTTCATGTCCTCTTTTCGACTCACTATTATACCAACTAGATACTGTAGCATTACGCACCGTTCTTACATATGAGTGAATATACTACTGGTGTATTCTCAAATGGCCAAGTCTCGTCCTAATACTTTGTTCGCACCATGTGCTCCTTCCTCTTCGCCCTCGAATTCTAATTCTTGCTCTCGCGCACGCCGCTTAGCGATCAAACCGTTCACAACATAAAGACGGTGAACGTTCTCGGCGTAGCTGCGTTGCCCTTCTTCGACCTGTGCCGCCAGTCTCGCCAGCTCACGATCTTTCTCTTCCCGCTGGGTCGCGAGCCCCTCCATGTGTCGTTGGATTTCCTCCTCCGTGCCAAAACACAAATATGCGCCTGGACGCTCTTCGAGATCGGCGAGGTAGACGTCCTCGTGTTGGTACCGCTCCAATTTACGCGCTATGGATCGTTGTGTGAAGCACTGGAGTTCGAATAATCGCTTGAGGTATTGTTCAAGTTTTGCGACTGTCGGTGACGCTTCGAGATCTGCATGCAGTTGGTTGGGAAACCAAAGTGTAAGAAAACTACTGGCGTCGACTTACGAAGACTTTCGTACCTTTAAGCAGGAGACCCAGCTCCTCTTCCCCTCTCACCATTTCTGCTTCTTCTCGTTCGTGTAACTCGTCGTCGTCGGTCTCCAAATAACTCCAAGCGGCGTAGGTCTCGGGTAGGACAGCACAAGAAGACATGATTTATGCGGAATGGGCCAGAGAAGTTGTGTTGATTGATGAAGAAGAACGGTCCTAGGCGTAAAACTGCTGCATGGTATCCAGCACGGGAAGCTTTTATCAGCACCTCCATAGATGAAATCCATGTCAGGGCACGGAGCAATTGTGAACGCAATGGCAGGCTGATGCAGTGTTGAACAAAAAGGCTTCTGCCATTGGCAGTTGACCCCACAGGTCCTTCATTGTTAGACCCACAGGTTGTTGAGATGCTATGCGCTGCCACGATGGTCCTTGCTACTGCATCAATAGAGTCAACAATGCAGCGAGCAGAATCAGTCATTGAAAATTTGAAAAACTCGAGACAAAAGAGGAGCTTCACCATTGATGTACGTGCAAAAAGGCGCGAACAACCGCTATTATTATTGGAGCGAGTCATAGCGCGCGCACCGTACAGTATGGCTTGGCGTGGGAGTGCCAGTGCCACCATCACGTAAAGATTGTCATGCCTACGCCGACAGTCACTAGCGACTGGAGCTGAGGCCAACTGACCAATCACAGTCCGCGGCATGAGGCCCGAGCCCGTCGGGGAAACACACGTGGGGGGCTAATCCATATTTGGCAACATAACTTCTTTGTTTCTTCCCGCCATCGCGCCGGTGCGACGACTCGGAAAGGACCACTTTAAGTTATACAATTCAGATACAATATCCCCACGTTGCCACCGTGCTCTAAGAGCGAGGAACAGTCATAGAAGGAAGGAAGGATCAATCTGGTCAAAAAAGTGTAGTGGGCGCTTGCACTTGTAGGAGGGACGACCGCCGAAAGGCACCGATCCGAAACCTGCCAGTGCCACTGCAATGCCATGTTGTTGGCGTGCAACGTGCGATGTAACGCCGACGGACAGATGGGATGCATTATAGGTATGGTGGTCAGACCGATTCAGACGTCCTTCACGATGTCACTTACAGTAACTTGAATGCATCTGCTATGCATTGAGCTACTTATGGGTTCCCCTAGATGAAATTTACCGCATTCCCCGAACGCGACTTATTGACCGAGTCAACCCTTCCACACTCCTTCTTTGGGTACTGTACAGTTTCAATTATAGTCGTCTCGGCAACCTTAAGCGGTGTACATGAACCGCTCGGTTCGAAAAACTGCGCGAGAGCCGGCGGAGAAGAGAGCGATGATGAAGATACGGAGGCGTCAGAGCGCAAGAAGAGAAGCAGAAGGAACTCGAACGTGCCAAGGCAATCCAAGCTAGCTCCCTGGAGGCCGGTGCACCAATGAAGATCAAAATTGACTGCAGTACGTTCCCAACGTGAGTATTATTCATCGTTCAAATATATTTAATTCTAATTGTTTTTGTGTAAGTTGGTACTAAGAACAAGGTGGCATTGGCTACGTGGCCAACAAATTCCCGTTAACGAACTACAAGAGCATATGCGAAGCGAGCTTTTCGACCCGCGGCGGAAGTCACAGCGCGATGCGCTCGAAGCTCAGAAGGCGCAAGCATCAGAGCTGCAGCGAGGCGCGAACGTTGAATCGTCACTCAGAAACCTCGTATGAACTCGCGTGGACATCTTCGGTACGGAGACAAACGAGGAGAGACGAAAGTGGGAGAAGAAGAAGAAGAAGAACAGCGAGAACAGCGCAAGGAGAGAGAGAAAGGTTGTTTTGGGACGGTTATACTGCGACAAAGGCTGACACTCTCGACCAAATATTCGACAAACGTCAATTTCGACTTGATTTCGACGAACAGATTGCTGCCATCCACCGCGCCAAGGGTCTGAGGACCGTACGTCGTCTCTCCAGTTGTCTAGCGACTTATAATCGAGATTATCTTTACAGGCAAGACTCGAACGCTGTTGGCCCAGGTATCGGCCCCCGCAGCGGCGCCGCCTCCTCCTCCCGCCACCAACACTCTCTATCCCAGCAAAACCTGTCGGTTGCCGTGGTTCAAGATCCCTCGTACACCGCTGCAACGGTATCATCAGGCCCACAGCCTCCGTCAATGTACCCTACACCAGCGCCACCTGTCATGCTTCCTCTGCTCCATTATCAGGGTTTAGACTCAGCCTTTCGGATATCAGCCTCTACCTCCGGCGCGCGTGCCTCCATTAAACGCACCAGCTGTGCCCTGGCACAGTTCACCCCGCTGATCAAATAGAAGGTGAAGCGGACGATTGTACCTCCTACGATATGTTGCCACACCTTCCTCCCTCCCCTTAACCGATTCGATGCTCCAGGGTGACAACGCAGACGAGGCAGGCAGTAGCAGCCACAGCCGACCTCATCACATCCCGCGCATGGCAGCTCCAAAGGCGCCAAGACGACCTCGCTTCAATCAGGAATCTGCCCCAGTTCGCAGAGGAGCCAGACTCCGTTATGAGTCTCAGTCCACTTGTCGGCACCGAGCCCTCCGAGCCCTCTGAATCGTCAACTTCGACGACAGTCCGCGGCGAGAGCCCCCAGCCGCTTTCATCCCCCCGCGCTACAGCCGCTCTCCCTTCCCGTCCCCGCGGCACAAGCATTCACGCGCCGTACCGCCTTCATCCTCATCCTCTTCCTCCCCATCCTCTTCCGACTCGGAAGACTCGGACTCGAGAGGTGGTGGCCCTTATCACCGTCATCGTCATCACCATCACCATCATTCTTCGCGCAGGTATCGCTCGCCTTCCCATCTACACAGCCGACACAGGACACCCGGCGGCCACCAAACAACAACAGCAGCCACTATGGCGGCAGCGGCAGCGCCACCTATGCCAGCACGCCACAGGGCTGTTCACCAGCCTTCTCAACACTCTGTGTAGTTCTTTCCGGAGACGTGATTACGTACTTATCATCCCGTCCCTTCGTTGCAAAAAGCCGATCGCGGCCCCGGCAAGGAGTGCGGAACCCAACGCGGTACTCTCGCGCATCTCAGGCCGCGCCACCTCGAACCCGCCCACGTCGGCAAGCACCTCCATCGCGACATCCCCGTTCGTCGTGCGCCGTCCACCTTGAGATGCGAGAGCTCCGACTTGGAGTCTAACTTCATGTTATCTATCACCGCGTGCGTCTGGAAGGCGTTTGCGGGAGATGTGCGCTGGTGTCGTGTATGATATCAAGCCGACGAGAAGGCCCGTTGTGCCGGAATCCCAATACGGTGCCAGCAGACTGGAGAAGGCAGTTACAAAGTAGACACGGGAGGTGGAGGTCACCATAACACGTGATTGTGATGTACAGTATATCCCCGACTTAGGGGCCTTCGATATACATCGCTCCTTTCTCTTACAACCATGTATCCTTCCACAACAGTTGACATGGAGGAGCTCTTCAAAGCAAATGAACGTGAATACCAGCGACTCAATATTCCAGTCAGTGATCTCAATGTTCCTATTCTTTGTCTTCCGAATGATATGCTCCCACTCATCAACTTAATCACAGGCAGGAACACCCGATACACACAAGTCGTCTATGTTTCAGTGCACAAGCCATATTTGGGCGCGCATCACTCCCTTTACCGTGACATCGTTATACTTCCTTGACTTTGTTGACAATAACGGCTCGCGCATCGAAGGCCGTACAGGTCTCATTGTATTTGATGGCCAAGAATCTGAACGAGGCCGCTACGCGATGGAACCAACAGGGAGGTTAAGGGGGCCAGGAAGGGATGTGCCAAACTGTGAACTTGAGATATATCTCCTGCACCCCGCCAGGTTATATGAAATCCGTCCCCGTGGGACACAACAACTTCTCAAGACCATCACGTTCCCGGTTACCATCACCGTGCAGTGTATATAATCATAGCTGCAACACCATGGTATGTGTCGTCAGCGAGATCATATTTTGAACGTCGCCGATCTATCTTCAATTTGTGGCATAGGCTGGCATCAAGCAGAAGTGGAGCAATCGTTTGCAAGGTCAAAGGAATGCTTCCAGCTGTGTTTTAGGATCTTCCTGTAGAATTATTGAAACTTCATAAAGGATAGCGTTGAGACTCGAGAGAGCGAAAGTTCAACCCATAGTCAACCTTGCTAGTTCTAGTTCGTATTAATAGCGACTCCAATTATTAGCGAGGGGTCTATTACAGTAATTGCTTTGCTCCGCTCGCAATTACAATAAGTGTGTGCCGCCGTGCTGCCATTTCCTTCTGCTTTTCAGCTTGTTCTGGCCTGAGGGTGCTGGACGTTCGCCCGAGCGAATGAGCTGACATGTGTCCTCCTCATTTGCCGAATGCTGACCTTCAAGTTCTCTTTCTCTCTTAGACCTTTAATCTCTCTTCTCCGGAACTCCGTTCAACTCACTCGCACTACTCGACAGCGCTACAGTACACGTTAGGCTTGTACAGTTCGACCTTCAATTTTCGGGCCGAGCCAGCACCTTCGAAGAGATACCCGTATCACCTTGACCAAGTCGGTTTACTTGGGTACAAGCGGCGTGGAGAAAAAGTCCGAATCCATCTTTCCGGCCGTGTCATAAGTCTCATCTAAAATGTCTTCATCGTTGAGAGTTGCTCCAACTCATTGGAGGTGGCATCGGCGAAATCGACATGCCTACGGGATTTCAAATCAGGCACAAGGCATTCCTGAGTCTGTGGAGTCGACAAACCTGGCATCATGGACCCACTCCAAGACCCTCTTTAGCGATTTTATAGAAGAGAGAGAGATGAGAAGCGGGGTAAGCACTTTCCACTTGGTCCATGGCGTTGGAATGGGATATCGAAGTGCAAGACTGTTGGGGGCCTCAGAAAGCCGGAGGCGCGTGGATTAGCTGTCGAGGTGTTAGACGAAGCAGGCGCGGCGGCAGACTGGTCACAATTATTTTTCGGAGGGAAGCCTCTTCTCATCTTTTCCAGGTTATGTTGCTGTAGGGATTCATCAGTAGTATTCTTATGGGGGCAACGCTCGCCGTGCCAACTCCCTCAGTCTTTGCCCACAAGAGTGACAAGACCGAGCACACGTTTTGGCTCGCTACAATATAAGGCCGAAGTAGAAGCGAATTTCATTCTCCGGTTTCGGTAGCGACGAGAGTGTGCGCCACATACTACATGTTGGCGGTGCGCGGGGTCATGTTGAGGCAATTACAACCTACCGTGACAAGCAAAATGCAAGAGTGCCGTACACGGTGTGACCGTGACTGCGGAGCACACTGCACAGTCAAAAACCTAGAATACGGTTATTTACTTTCTGATGTTCCCCGTCGACCGTATTGTGGTAATACACACCATTCGACTATCCGCAAAAAACAGCACAGCACTGCATTTCCACTGGTCCTTATATTATCGGTCCTTGTCCAGGCCATACCGAAATTCAACGAAAAGATGCCCCAAATGCTGCTCTTATTCTTTTGTGGCAGTCATTGCCCCAAGGTCTGCCAGTGCCACCGGGCCCAAACACCCAACAGAAATATACATATATGAGAAACCACCGCGTCGTCTTGCCCTTTGTGCTGTTACTCTCCTCTTATTGCTCCCGAACAACACCATGCCTGAGCAATTCCCGATAACTTTCTCTCCCGAACCTTCCCAAACATCACAGAGTATTGTCGATGCTACCGCGATGACGCGATCTCGCAGTTCAACGATGATCACAACGTTGGAGAAAGAATTTGGCATGGAACCGCCCAAGTCCGGTGCGACGGCGAGCAGCTCTTTTATCCTCTCTCGCACTCCGGCTCTTATTAAATCTATTTTACTTAGCACCTTCAGGCTTACTATACACTCTCAGGCTCCTAATCCTAAAACGCAAGAAGTCCACCAGTCAGGCTCCAGAGCCGCGTCGAAGACCGTCTTTTTACGAGGGATCTTGGGTGACCTTGTGGGACCGTGATGTGGACGACGCGAACTTGCCTCAATCCCCTCTCGAAGACATAGGTTTCCCTCAAGGAAGTTTCCCAGACTATCATGCCAGTGGGGAGCAAGACAGCGAGGTGGGCCAGGATGTCGCCACACCTACGAGTGGCACTGCATGGAACTCGGATGAATCGGATGAAGAACTCACGCCCCTGTTCTCTTCCAATTTCCCGAGAACACCCATTCCCAATGCCTTGAGGGGCGAAGGTCACCCTGATGGAGATCCTGGGAATCAGCGCCCCAAGTCCCATCAGGCCTGACACATTATAGTGAATAAAGAAATTGAAGATATGGATGATCGATCTGTACAATAGAAACATATTTTGATACCTTATAGTAATCCTAATTCATTTTGAATCAGATGGGAGAAGGTGCGCCATATGAAGTCATGTACCGAAAAACTGGTCCCGTTTGCCATCAAGATGATGGAGCTCACTACCCTAATGTTACGGGCGCAGACACCCTTCCCGATAGCTTCCTTGCGCGCTGACGGGCTTATGAGGGAGCCGAGCGTGCCAACTAGTCCGGTGCCACGGATTCATGATGAAACTCCTGTGGCGTAACAGTAATAAATAACATTTGCGGCAGTCCGTTTGTTAGTAATGAGAGCATGCACATTTGGAGAAGGATCACATACTCATAGGGTTTGGGAATACCTTTATACCACGGATGACTTGCATCATAACCTCATGCCGGCTGTGAAGGTGCCCAGAGGTAGTAGCCAGCAGCGACTACTGCATCCCCGAGTAGCCTCTCACGTAACGCCAACGAACACTTTGTAAGTCTGGCATCAATCATTGTCAGGGACTTGGTTCATCTCGTATTTCCGAGGAATTCGGCGCAGATGAATTACGGCAGGTGCGCTAGCGCGCGCTTGTCGTGACAGAGACGTCTCAGTCGAGGATGAAATTCAGTGGTGCGTACGGTGCGTGCCCATCGGAACACAGCCTCAGGAACCAGTTCGCCAAACCAAACAACAATCGGAATTGGGTTGACGAGTATAGTAGAACAAAGTGACTGGGGAATAACACGGCACCGGGGCAGCAAGAGCCACGGCCTGGGAACCAATGATAATGGCTGTCTCTAGCTTAAACCAAGCAGAGAAGAAAAACACTGGAAGCAATTAGGTCACAGAATACAAGGTCAAAGTCGCAAATCGAGTACCTGTCGTCATTATAGTCTTTGCTTTCGGGGAATAGAGTGCAGCAACTTGGATCAGCAATCGAGTTGTCGCAGCCTCGGACCGTCGGACGCGAGTAGGACCCTGCTCTATTTGATCAAATTCTGTTCTTGTATAAATATTTCTGGAGTTCGGGGGGTCATTACAAGTAAGGCGAAAGAAATTGCCGAGAAATTATTGGCGCTGCATGACCGTGATTCAACTTGGAAGTCAAGTCAAACCAAAGTGCGAACGTGACAATGCGGTCACACGTTTGTCACATCACTCACGTGCTCAAGAGCGTTCAAGTTCCGCGAAATTAAATTTCCGACTCAGCGTAGCCGGGGATGTACGCACCAACACCCCCAAACGAAGAGCAGGGTTTTGCCTATCCTCGTTGTTGAATCAGCGTCGTGCTGTCCGCTACACGTTCACTTTAAAAACACACAATATCATCTTGCCTCGTTTTGCTTGCATGGGCTTGGCTCGCGCGGTTACCTCGGGGAGGAATATTATTGTGTTCCGCGACGACGGTCCTTGTTTTTGGCCACACCTCCAGCAAACGTCTCAAAGTCAAAGAGAAGGTCAGTACCCGGTATCTTACTCATGAACAAAGATAGATACAATGAGAAGGAGTACCAAGGACTGTCAGTTGCACTTTGGAACTTATATTCCTAGAATGTTGATTTTTAGCTTTTCGTCGTCAGGGCGTCTAATGTCGGTTTGTTGTCGAATCGTCCCGCGCAAGATGCTATACCTTGTCATTTTTTTCTGATATAAGTAGCTCTCTGAGAGTCTTGATACACAAGAAACTACTACAACATCAATGGGCCCCGGCTTTCCCTCAGAGCAACCATCGCTCGCTTATGGCTTAACGCAAAATCCTAACGACACAGGGCATATGTATCAGTCGCGGTCCGAATTTTTGTCCAGCAATCTTGAAAGTAATGGAATGAGTGTAAGCTCAAGTACCCCTATATCGTACTTGCACCGGCCTCGTCAACTTGAATTTGACTCTTGTAATGGTAAGCCATTATGATCGGGGTACCGTCTAGTATTTGACGTGCAGACCCAGGACTCGAATACTTGCCCATCCCGCAGTCCGTTCCAAACACCCCCAACAATCAATCACAGTTTGATTCTCAGCCACCTTTTCCCCCAAATGGTATGCCTTAATTTACATCCCCATCTACTGAGTGTCCGTCTATGATTGAGAAATCATCGCATGTACTTGCAATATCTGCACTGGTTTTCCAGACCTCTCACACACTCAGGCTCATGACCAAGGGCATCTTGACATTGGCACCGCTGCTGCATGGGGAGGTCCAAGTTTGCAAATTGAGCAGGGAAAGATAATGGATCATTTGGGACCTCAAGGAGCCCTTTTCTCTTCCGCTCCACAGGGATCGTCATCGCAGATGACCATTGGCCCTGCATTTGGGCCGTCTGACGAGTCGTATTCGCAATCCAGGGTGCAAGATTACCTCCCCTATGTGACATCGTTTCCCCCTGGACAAGTGCAGGACGCCGCACAGAGCCACTTGGCGACCCATGGACAGAACGCCACCACTCAAGCGTCTAAACGGCGTGAGCAGAAGGCCCAAGAGAAGAAAGAGAAGGATAGGGTAAATAAGCGAGATCATCGCTCCAGGAACGCAGAAGATTTTCAGAGGATATGTGCTTTGCTTGATATCCCGCTGAAGCCTAAGAATAGGCTCGCCCATCGAAGTAAGCCTGAGTGTTTGTGCATTCATCCTCGTCTGGAGTATTGAGCGTTTCACAGTTCTAGAGGTCGTACAGGGGCTGGTGGAGCAGCACGAGGTGGACAGTGACCTCCGGGATCAGCTCAAAGAAAAAGAAGCCAAGGTCGCTCTTCTGAAAATGAAATGTCTGAAAAAATTGACTGAGGCGGATACTGGCTCCAGCCCTCCCATCAACACCCACGCGGCGTGGCCCAGGTGAAACCCTGTGTTCATGGCTCCAGTCCAATGGGGAGAGAATCGAACGAGGAGTATAATGGCAAGGACTGGCACCATCGTGTAGCACATGTATTATATTTATCATGTCAGAAACGATATATGTGTAGCATATTAGACCTTATTGGACGTATTTACAGTATCACATACAAATACCCATTAGAACTCAGTTATCGTATGAGAACGTTGCTCGAACGCGGTCTCTTTCACGAATCCACTCATCCTCCAATGCCGCAGCTTGGGCCGCAATCCGCCTCTGAATATGGAATGGCCTCTCTCGCTCTGCTCTCCGAGCAACTTCGGCCTCCGCTGGATCCATACGTTCAAGGGTACGTTGAAACTCTTGGAGGCGGCGCTCCTCGGCAAGCTTAGCGGCCCTTTCCCACGCCTCAATAATTACTAGCTGCTCCTGGGTGACCGCTTGCAAATCTGCGATATGGTCTGCCATCATTTCGTTGTACTCAGTCTTCTTCTCGACGAATGCCTCCAACCCCTCCAGGGTCGGCCGTTCCAGGTACGCTGTAGGTAGTTCAGTCGGTGATGAATGTGGGAGACACAGAACGATTCGCGTCAAATCCGATTCCGAACATTTGGGACAAACGGATAACGTACCGCTCCTGAGGGCCTCCAGTTCCCTGGTTACCTTCGTGCGTCTGGCCTGATTAAGCTCAAAAATGAGGATAGGAGGCGGGGGCGACGGGTTGGCATCGGAAGACTGGCCACTGGTGGATTTGGAGTGAGATGACATAACTGGGGTAGCTAGAGCTTATGCGCGTGAAAGTTGCTCGTCGGCAATGGCAGACCGGGGGAAAATTTAGGTGCGGGAGAGTGTGTGTGTGGATATTCGCGTTTGGCTAGCTGTGACTTGCGCCAAAGGGCAACATTTATCTATGTGCGAGACAAGTCCATGCACACGCACCGCCTCACACACACGACGAGCCCACCTACCTAACGGTGAGAGCAAATGACTTGGCACCACGGTTGTAATGAGGTCTTCCCAGCGGGCGAAACAAAAATGATACTGTGGTTAGCGCCGTCATTATTGTCATCGATGCTGCAGAAAACAACATGGTCATGACTCACTTAAACAAAATCCCGCGTAGTTATGGAAAGAATGGAGAATGGGGAAAAGAGCCGCACATGACAGTTGGCCGCAATGACCGGCGATGGCGAACAACTGGCGGGGGCATCGGGCATCGGATGTCACTAGTAATATGCCGGGGCATTTATGACTTTGTCCTATGTCATCGCTGAATGACAACAATTGACGTCGGGTTCCTCGCGCGCCTTGACCTTCTTACAGCACATGGGCCAAGTACGATGGTTATGGTTATGTGGGAGAATAGTTGCCGTGTAATTGTTGCGAGTCAAGACATACAAGCCCACCGGCCCGCACACGGACCGCTCAACGGGGATTGCGGAGAAGCTCCGGTAAATCAGGTTCTCACTTGCGAGGCGAGGGTAACATAGAGTAACATGGCATTCTATCCAATGTCACGTTCACTTATACAATATAAGGGTATATGAAGCCTGGCATTTTCGATCGTATCCCTATCCGAAATAGTTGTATCGGATATGAGATCAGATGTTATGGGTGCGACGCGGCGACGCCATTCAAATAACGCTCGTTGCGTGATGACATGCGTTTCCCTGTAATGGAGCCCATAGTATGTCATATTGATACTGTCCCGTGCCACGTATGATGAAAATCCTGTGGCGCAAAGGTAATATATGTTATCTGTGGCCATTCGTTTGTTCAAATTGGAACGAGAACATGCGCTTTTGGAAAAGGGGCACATACGCACAAGGTCATGATAAATACCATATTACTTGTGACCTGCATTATAGGCCTCTTCTTGGCTCAGCTGTAGAAACTGTCCCTGCCAGTGAATACTAGTAACCACCGGCAAAAGTACTCGTGGGCGCCTGTCATGACAGAGACGTCCCGATCGAGGACAAAATAATATGGTGCGTGCCCGTGGGAGCACAGTCCCAGAGCCTGGTCGGTCATTGATCCAGACTCGGATTCCTATGGGCCGATACAATCGCTGTCCGAGTCCATCATAGTAACTTGGACGATGGTTATCATCGGTCGTTCTGGATTGTCTATTTCCTTGGTTTATTCGGCGTGGAACGATGGGTTGGGCAAAGTTGAAGAAATGCAATGCATTCGGGTTCTGAGTCCATGTTTCCACCTTCCAAGTTCTGCAGTCCGAGCTGCAGTAAGTTATCATACTGACAGAGGTGCGTCAAACGGTGACAGTGACAGAACTGTCACGCACGCCGAGAATGTTCAAATTCCGTGAAATTGAATTTCCGACTCAGCCGTATAGTCCGCCAATCCTCGATACCGTGACAACTGAACGTGCTACGGTAGCTCTCTCGTCGAAATTGAACGTGCCTCGAACTCGAGTGCAGACAACACGTCCCCAGTTGAACGCACACATTCTTATATTACCCCATCTTACTTGCATAACTTGACTCGTGCGTCTAACTCGGGGAGGTACCGTCATGTTGTGTTCCGCGGGTCCTTGTTCTTGACCACACCATTGGTAAAAATTTCAAGTCAAGGAAGCTATACCCGGCTTCTTGCTCTGAGCTATTTACGAACAACGAGATCAGATGCAATGATGGGGAATCTCAGGGGCTGTCAGCTGCATTCCGAACCGTACATAAATGGCTAGAAGTTTGTTTCCCGGCCTTCCGTCGTCAGGGTGCGATGTCAGTTTATCTGTCAAGTCGTCCTGCACAAGGTGGTGTGCTACATCTGGTTGTTCTTCTGATATAAGTGTTCTCCAGAGGGACTCGATGAAAAAAAACCACGCCGTCACCGATGGACCCCTGCTCAACCTTAGAGCCATCGCCATTCTCTCATTACTCAGCGCGTAGTTCTAGCTACACAGAACCTCCGTCTCAGTTGCAGGCCGGCTTTTTTTTCTGCCATACTCAAAGCAATGGAACAGAGGTAAGTGTAATTGCTCCTGGATCTTTGCATGACCCCCGTTATCATGGTAAGCCCTCCTGTCCGAGGTCCGTCCTAGTCTTAACGTGCGAGAGTCAGGATCCGACTATTCGTCCATCCCACGCTCAGTCCAGAGCATACCAAATTATCAGTTGCATTTGTGCGGTCCTCCGAATCCACATACACATCTTCCTTTAGAAGGTATGCCTTGTTTATATCTTTCGGTATCAAGTGCGTCGGGAAATCGGAGACTTATCAAATACGCCCGCAATGGTGCACTGATTTTTTCCCAGACCTCTCGCTCACCCATGGTCAAGTTCCAGACTCGTCTTTCGAATACCATCCTCCTAATGGCGTCGACGCCATCCATGCTGCACCTGCACGGTGGGGTCATTATAATGCTGTTCCCTGGGGAGATACAAATCCACAGATGGAGCCGAGAGTGATAGAGAACCATAACCCCCGGTCGCTACCCCAAAACGTTCATGGAGTCTCCAGCTCCTCTGATCTACTGGAGCTGTCACCCCCAATGATTGCTGATGATTTTTCTTCGCTGTACGTCGGGTCGTACACGCCATCCGAGGTGCAGGATGACTACGCTGGCACGATACCGTCTCCTCCTGGAGAAGCAAGGAGCACTACGAGCCCCGTAGAGACCCAGGGGCAAGACGCGACCGTGCAGGAGGCGTCTCAGCAGGGTCAACAGCCATCAACAAAAAGAGAGAAGGATAAGGAAAGGAAGCGCGTTCAGCGCTCCGAGGATGTTCAACATTTCACGAACTTATGTACATTGCTCAAAATCCCGCCAGGTCCGAAGAAAACCCTCGCCTATCGTAGTGAGTGTCTTCATCATATCCATCCTTGGCGGAGGTGTTGATTATATCATAGTTCTAGTTGGGGTTGAGGCGCTGGTGGAGCGCCAGGAACATGACAGTGACCTTCGACATCGGCTTGAAGAAAGCGAAGCTGAGGTCACTGCTCTGAGGGAGGACCTCGCTCGGGTTTCTTCCGAAAGAACTACTGTGTCCCGCCTTGCCATGAAAGCCAACACTGCGCTGGGTGACTCAGACAAAGGTGCAACCCGGCAGTCATGGTCTTAATCCAAACGACGAGAATGGAACAAGGGACATAGTGACATGGACAAGAATGGACATCTGCATGTAGTACATAATAGACCTCATGGCACACTGTATTTATGTCAGGAACGCTTAGATATACAGTACAGTACCCATCAGCGCTCAGCCATCGTATTGGGATTTCGCTCTGACTCGGGCTCTTTCACGGGCACACTTAGCATTCAACTCCGCAAGTCGAGCCTCATACTCCCTCTGAACAAAGAGTACACGCTCTCGCTCTGCCCTCTGCGCCACTTCGGCCTCTACTGGATCCATGCGTTCAAGGTCACGTTGGAACTCTTGTAGGCGGTGTTCCTCGGCCAATTCAGCTGCTCTTCTCAACCCATCAACAATGATACGTTGCTCCCGGATGACCGCTTGCAAATCTGCGACATGGTCTTCCATCATCTCGCCGTATTCGACCTTCTTCTCCGTAAATGCTTCTAACCCCTCCACGGTTGGCCAGTCTAGGAACGCTGCAGGTGGTCCAGACGAATAAGTGTGCGAGACTGTGCATGCGTGTGAGCGCTTAAAATCCAATTCGGAACATTTGGGACAAGCGTACGTACTGCTCCTTAGGGTATCCGTTCCTTAGCTACCTTTCCGCGTCTGGCCTGATTCAGTTCAAAAACGGGGACAGGTGCCGGAGGTAATGGGATGGAATCGGAAGACGCGCCACTGGCGGTGTGAGAGTGAGATGACATGATCAAGATCGCTGTAGCCTCGTCGTCGGTGGGGGCGAAAGGGAAGAAAATGTAGGTGCGGGTGAGTATGGGTGGGTACTCGGTCGTTGTGTAGTAGCTCTAACTCGCGCCAAAGAGCAATTATTTATCTACGTGCGAGAATGCGAGATGCGCACAGCACACTAGCCTGCCTAATAGTGGGGCGAAAATCAATTGGCATGACGGCTACGACGAGTCTCCACAGCTGGTGAAACAAAAGGTAGTCGTTAGCGCCAGATTTATTGTCATCGATGCAGCCGGGAGAACACAACAGTGTAGTTACTGACACACTTAAATAAATACCATGTCGTAATGGAAATAATGAAGGGCCATGCAGGACAGCCGGCAGCAATGACCAGTGATACAAGTCGCTGACACTGGCGGCATTCAAGTTCGTCGGACACGTCACCAGATGCTCGGACTGGCTGGGGGCCCCGTGACTTGACCTTCTCGTAGCGCAAGGCCCAAGTAAGATGATTACGTCGGATAATATATCACCAATAGTTGCCGTGCAATTGTTGTAGTCAAAGAGCGTTTTCAACTGGCAAATTGCCTTTACGGCCGGCCGTACACGGACCGTTCCGCCGCAGGGACCGCGGAGCGTACAGCTCCGGTAATAGATAAATCGATAAATGTTAGATAAGATAATAAATCAGATCTCGCTCTTCGATCCCACCACGACAAATTTTGTGTATATATTCGCCTGCAAGGGTAAATCGCCCTTACGGCGCAAGTATAGTATGCGATAAACAATGACATCCTACGTTAATGTCAGTGCCCTATTTATTGTGCACAGAACTGAGGCGCTATAACCAAGCTCCAACTGCGAGAACAGTCAGCTTACAAGAGTATCGTGATATTTCAGTCACGAACCAATGTCGGGTTTACGTGTATATTTGATCGTACCTTTATCCCAAATTATGTCGAATTGGATGGGAGACCACAGTGTTCAGTTATGGGCGCAGACAACCTCCTGGTACACACCAACATGCGTTTCTCTTTGATGTGGAGCTGCCCCTGTCCCGTGCCGCGCTGTTCCACGCGGTGCAACTGATCCTTGAAACGCCTGTGGCGTAACAGTAATATATATCATCTACGGCCATCCGTTTGTTCAGGTTGGTAACGGGAACATGCGCTTTTCGAGAAGGGACTCCTACTCACAGGGTCAGGGAAGATCCATATCCATATCACCTTACTGGTGCTCTGCATTATGTTGTATCGGCTGTAGAATTGTCCCTCAATAACCAGCAGGGTGCGCGCCTATTCCTTGACAGAGACGTCCTCGAGGAGTCGAGGATGACATAAAATGATGCGTGGCACGTAGAAGCACAGCCGTGGTCGCTAATCAACAATAATCGGGACCTGGTACACGAAAAGTAAGTCGCCTGGAAAGTAGTATCACAGGACAGCAAGGGCCACAGACACGGAAATCAATGACTGTGTATAACGCGCCGTGGGCCCGTCCTGACTCCTGAGAAGTCTGAGTTGCATTATTATGGTTATCGGTCGTCCCAGTTTATTCAGCGGGGAGACGAACAGTCAAAAGTCGAAGGTGTCAAAGATGCATTTTGGATTCTGAGTGACATTAATTCCCGAGGCCTAAACCGAATGATGATCGATGATCGTCCACACGACGAGCGTGACAGGAATGTCACATCGCTCCGTGACGGTAGCAAGTCCGACGGCCACCGTGACTACCGTGACGCTGCACCACGAACGGGTTATATTCCCGGACTCTCATCGAACTAGCCTTGAGCTCGCATGTTGATTCATTTTCTTGCACTCGAAGTCTCGGAAACACCTATTCTTAACCTGCCTCGTCCTGATTGCACTGCATGCGGCGGCGGCATGCTAGTGGTTTGACAGTTTGGCGGCTGACTATCATGATTCATAGTGCGGCCATCCCGGGGAGTGCCAGTCAGGTACCATTGTATTCCGCGATCATGGTCCTTGTTCTTGGCCAGACCTTTGGCAATGTCAGTCAAAGAATGTCAGCACTCGGTGTCTTATTTATGAATTCCGATCAGATACTGAGCATTAATGGCCGTCAGTTGCACTCCGAACTTAAATCAATTGCAAAGTTGTTTCTCGGTCTCGTCGTCAGGGCGTCTGATGTCGGATTGTCGTCGGGTGGAGTCGTCTTGCACAAGATGCTGCTATGTTTCGTCGCTCTTCTGATATAAGTTGCTCTCTGAGAGTCTCAATAACAAGAGTATTACGTCGTCGTCAATGGACCCCGGCTCGAACTCCGAGTCGTCGACTCGGATACCCCCTCATGGTGCAGTCCCTAGTCCTAGTTACTACACAGGACAGAATGATTTGTCTTCTCAGTCGCTGCCAGTGGCGGGGTTTCTTGGCAGTATTCAAGGATCAGAGGTAAACGTAGGACCATCCTCGCACCCACCTCATCCATATACCCATCCTCATGGTAAGCCATTATGATTGTGATGCCAGTGCATTCTAGTCTTGACGTGCGATTCCAGAATCCGCACACCTGTTTATTCCGGGTTACGTGCCGAACATTCCTCAGGAGCAGTCGTATCCTCAACCTGCATCTCTTCCAGGAGGTGTGCCTATTTTATTTTATGCTCTCATTTACTGGGCGTGTGTTTGCGATTGAGAAGTCATTGCACGCTTCCGCAATGTCCATGTCTGCGCTAGTTCTGCTAGACTTGTCACACACTCATGATTAAGTCCCAGGCCTACCTTCTCAAACGGACTTCCATACGACACCTGCACAATGGGGTGCTACTCGCTGGAGAGATGTAAACCGACAGATGGAGCAGGCAGGGATAGTAACCCATAATCCATTTACACTACCTCAATGGACTCACGGAGTCCCTGGGCCCTCTGCTCCAACGGAGTTACCGTCCACAATAATTCCTGATACTTTGCCTTTGCACGTCCAGTCGTACACACCATCTGGGGTGCAAGCTTCTCATTGGACAAGTAGAGAGCACCACAATGAGCCTGATGTCGACCCAGGGACAGAACGTGCCCACGTGGAAAGCGTCTCGCCTGAAGCATCAACAAAGCCATCGAAAAAAAGGAAGGATATGTTGAGGAAGCGCGACCAGCGCGCCGACGATAGACAACACTTCGCTAGGATTTGCGAATTACTCGAAATACCGTTGAGCCCGAAGAAAAGCCTCGCCTGTCGCAGTGAGTATCCGTGTATTCATCTATTCATGTCATTGAAGGTATTGTGTATTTCCTAGTTCGAGTTGGTATCGAGGAACTGGTGAAGCAGCGCAAGCTTGACGATGCCCTCCGACTTCGACTTGGAGCAGGCGAAATCGATCTTGCTGCTCTAAGAGGGGAATTGGCTCTAGATTCCAACGATGCTGCCCCGGGCGGCTCAGACATACTAGGGGCAACCCCCTCTCATGGTCTTTGTCCAATGGGAAGAGACGCGGACGAAGGGCACAGCTGATTACTTTCAGCCTGGTTTCGAGCTACATATCGTTGCCAGATATCTATTTTCTAGGTTACGGCTCACGGACACGACGAGAATGGACGCCTACGTGTACAGTACTGTAGTACAAGAGACATCATAGATTCATGTCAGCAACGTTTCGTATTTCACTGACCGGTGACCCATCAACTATCTAGCGGGTGTTTTTCTAGATAACGAGCTCTGGCACGTTCAATCTTAGCATCCAATGCCACAGCCCGGGCCTCACGCTCCTTCTGAAGACGCAAGGCACGCTCTCGCTCTACCTGCAGTGCTGTCTCAGCCTCGGCCGGGTTCATGCTTTCGAGAGCACGCTGGAACTCTTGGAGGCGGCGTTCCTCGGCAAGCTTAGCGGCTCTTCCCTTAGCTTCAGCGTATACCCGGTGCTCGTGGGCAGCCGTTCGGAAAAACTCGATCATGTCTTCCATCATTTCGTTATACTCGACCTTCTTCTCGACAAACGCCTCTAACCCTTCCACGGTCGGCCACTCAAGGAATGCTGTTGAAATGCGTGAGCGTGTGCGTCTATGAGTACCTTTCGCAAAAATCCGATTTTGACACTTACCGCTCCTCAGGGACTCCAGTTCCGCAGCTACTTTCGCACGTCTGGCCTGGTTTAGCTCGAAGATGGGCGTAGGGTTCGGAGGCAATGGTATGCCATCGGAAGACGTGCAACTGGTGGTCTGAGAGTGAGATGACATGATTAAGTAGCTGTGGCCCGTGCGCGCGAACGTTGCAGTTACTCGTCGCTGGCAGTGACGAAAAGGGAACAATTTGTAGGTTTGTATGGGTGTGGGGGGTTTCCGCGGCAAAACCGACCATAGCTCGCTCCGCAAGGACAACGTTTATCTATGTGCGATACATGTCCATGCACACACACTGCCTCGGATCCTACTAACCAACCTAATGGTGTCTTTAAACCCCTTGGCACGACGGTTACGATGGACATTCCTAGCAGCGAGCGAAACAAAATAGGAAGCAGTGGCCAGCGCTGAGTTCATTGTGTTCGGTGCTGCTGAGCTGAAAGAGGATAACAACAGAGTTATTGACTCTGATTGGACAAAGTCCTATGTCGTTATGGCCCGAAAAGAATCGTGAGAAGAACCGCGCATGAACTTCATGAAAGCTGGCTGCAATGGCCGGCGGCGACGGGGGACAACCGGGGCATCGTACATATAACCGGCGCACTGCGGCATTTATGACCTTGGCCCAAGTCGTCGTTAATTGACAATGATTAATGGATTCCTTGCGCCTTGGCATTCTTGTAGCGAACGTAGCGATAATAGTTTGCACCGATGCAATTGTTCCAAGTGTGCAAGGCGGCAGCGTGCGGGATAGCGGGCCGAGCTGCCGGCGGAACGCATCGAATGACTCGAACATCCTGACTCGCCGTGGATGCTCCGCTTGTCATCGCTATATCGATCTTCAATCATACTTCCACAGCGACGCGTCTTTCGCTTTAGCATCATGTCACAAGCGCGCGACCTTGTCGCCCCAGCCAGATCTGACCCTCCCGCAAGCTCTGGTGCTTCAACTCCGTTGAGCAGTGAACCTAAACCGGACTCGAAGAGTGCAGGTGTGTGTGTGTACACGACGGTTTATAAAGGAAAGCGTTTAGTTTCACTACTATCTAGCTAAAAAGGAGGCCAAGCGGCTAGAGAAGGAGGCCAAGCTTGCTGCGAAAGCGGCCAAAGCCATAGCCACTGCTACCACGAGTACGCCTGCGGGGGAGAAAAAGGCCAAGGAGAAGGCTGCCAAGGATGGAGTTGTCCCGTTTGTTAACACGACGCCGAAAGGACAGAAAAAGGGTGAGTTTTTGGGACGCCGGGAAGAGGCGTGGTCATACAGTTCCACCGAGCGCTATGCTTATTCGCGGCTGCTGCAGATTTGTCAGGGCCCATGGCTGCTGGCTATGATCCGATTGCTGTCGAAGCCGCCTGGTATGATTGGTGGCTTGAGCAAGGTTTCTTCAAGCCAGAGCTCGCGCCTGACGGCGGACCCAAATCCGAGGGTCTGTTCGTGATATCCGCGCCACCGCCGAACGTGACCGGAAGTCTACACATTGGCCATGCGCTCACGACTGCCATCCAGGACGCACTCGTGCGATGGTGAGTAGCAAAAATAAACTCTATTGCATTGTTTCCCTTCTGACTCGCGTCAAAGGTACCGCATGCTTGGAAAGACTACGTTGTTTATTCCCGGCTTTGATCACGCGGGTATCTCGACGCAATCCGTTGTTGAAAAGCGCTTGTACAAGACGTCGGGTAAAACGCGTCATGATCTGGGTCGCGAAAAGTTCCTCGAAACCGTGATGGACTGGAAAAACGAGTATGTCGCTTTTATCGTGCGCGATGGTGCGAGGTGTCATTTAATTGACTGTTACTGGACAGGTACCAAGAACGCATCACAAATCAGCTTCATAGACTCGGGGGTAGCTACGACTGGTCTCGTGTTGCCTTCACAATGAATCCTGTAAGAGTTGATCCGCTTTTTTGAGCTAGTGTCATCTCCATACTCAACTCTTCTTCTTAAGCAACTTTCAAAAGCTGTGATTGAGAATTTTTGTCGTCTGCACGAGGAAGGGACCATATACCGCGCGAACCGCCTCGTGAACTGGTGTGTCCGTCTCAACACCACACTCTCAAACCTCGAGGTGGGCACTTTATTTTTTGAAACGGTTTGCGTGGGATCCTAGCGGGATATATTCTGCCCAGGTCGAACAGAAGCAACTTGAGAAGCGGACATTTTTGAGCGTGCCAGGTTACGACTCGAAGGAAAAGTTCGAGTTTGGTGTCATTACGTCGTTTGCGTACCCAATAGAGAACTCGGGTTTGGCAGGTCCCTTCACAAATGGGTACTTGATACTAATATGAGTAATTGTCTAGATGAAAAGATCATTGTGGCAACCACACGGCCAGAGACGATGCTCGGGGATACTGCCATCGCCGTGCATCCCAATGATGACCGTTATAAGGTGAATCGTCTACTTGCCTTGCTAGAGACCCGAGTTGAAACCGATCGGTCGTCACAGCACCTTCATGGCAAGTTTGCCGTCCACCCCTTCGTAGACCGTCGTATTCCAATAGTGACGGATGACGTTGTCGTCGACATGACTTTTGGAACTGGTGCCGTGAAGATCACGCCCGCCCATGATCCGAATGATTATGATGTTGGGATACGACACAAGCTTGACTTTATCAACATTTTAAACGATGACGGCACTTTCAACGCAAACGCCGGACCTCATTTCCATGTAGGTACCTCTAGCATAAAAATACTGACGGTCTCCTGACCAGGATCTACTATAGGGAATGAAGCGATTCCATGCGCGCGTGGAGGTTGTGAAGAAGCTGAAAGAGCTTGGGCTCTACATTGAGACGAAAGATAACCCCATGCCAATCCCTATCTGCGGGTGCGTGCACAAAGTCGATCTTCGCGAAGATGCAAATTTTAATTGTCATACAGTAAGTCTGGGGACATCATTGAGCCCATACTCAAGCCCCAGTGGTGGGTGAACTGCAAGCCTCTCGCCGAGGAAGCCATCAAGGTGAGCCGTTGTTCACCCGTTCAGCTTTAGTACGGTGCTCTATAAGACGATAACATTCTTCTCCAGCGTACCAGGGCCGGCGAGCTCCATATAGCGCCAAAGCAGTCCGAGAGCGACTGGTTCAGATGGCTAGAGAATATCCAGGATTGGTGTATTTCGCGTCAGCTCTGGTGGGGCCATCGCTGTCCGGCGTATTTCGTGCGTATAGAGGGACAGGAGCAAGATGTGAGTTGGGTTTATCTTTCGCCTTTGTCCCTTTTGCTTGTTTTTACTATGTGTCCGTCGTAGAGTAAGGACGGCAAGTGGTGGGTCGTGGGTCGTGACCTGGATGAGGCCACTGAGCGTGCGAAGAAGCTCGCAGGCAGTGAAAACTTCACTTTAGAGCAGGATGAGGACGTGCTTGACACATGGTTCTCCTCTGGTATCTGGCCGTTCTCCATCCTTGGTTGGCCCGACAAGGTAAACCCTGATTACGTAACCCCTGCCGTACCCCTGAAGAAGCGCTCCCGTAGACCGTAGACTTTGAGAAGTTCTACCCTACCTCGGTGCTCGAGACCGGATGGGATATCCTCTTTTTCTGGGTGGCGCGTATGGTGATGCTCGGTGTACGCCTGACAGGAAAGGTGCCTTTCAATGAGGTGTTTTGCCACGCGATGATCCGCGACGCGCACGGACGCAAGATGTCAAAATCGCTCGGTAACGTTGTCGATCCTCTTGACGTCATTCAAGGTCTCCCCCTTGAGAAGCTTCATGAGAAGTTATTAGAAGGTAACCTCGACGCGCAGGAGATCGAAAAAGCCAAGTTGGGTCAGAAGAAGGATTTCCCGAAGGGTATCCCGCAATGCGGTACGGATGCGCTGCGTTTCGCACTCTGCGCTTACAGTGGTGGAGGTAATGCCGGTTTTTTGTTTTTTTTTGATAACTTCTCGGTGCCATTACTGATGGGATCCCAGGGCGTGATATCAACCTTGAAATCCTGCGCGTGGAAGGTTACCGCAAGTTTTGCAACAAGATATTCAACGCGACCAAGTTTGCCATGTTGAAACTTGACGAGACATTCAAATCCGAACCCACACCCAAAGTTTGTCTCCCCCGTCTCTGAAATAAAACAAGATTGTGATTTTCCTGACTTTCCCTTCCTCTGGTAACAAACAGCCCACTGGCAACGAGAGTCTCGTCGAGAAATGGATCCTTCACAAGCTCAACATCGCCACCGCGGAGACCAACAAACAACTCAGCGAACGTAACTTTATGGCCGCGACCAACGCGGTTTATAACTTTTGGCTCTACGAGCTTTGTGATGTATACATTGTGCGTCCATCGTCTTTTCGTCTTCTCGAGCTAGCTGGTTGATAACATTAAAATACAGGAAGCCATGAAACCCATGACGGACCCCTCTACACCAGCAAAAGCTCGCACTTCGGCTCAGCAGACACTCTACACGTGTCTGGACCATGGTCTGAGGCTACTACATCCTTTTATGCCCTTCGTGACCGAGGAGTTATGGCAACGCCTCTCCAGACGGCCGAACGACGCAACACCGTCCATTATGGTTTCAAGATACCCTATATATGTATGTAACGCAGTCCCCGTTTGCGTTTACGATGCTCTTAGCTGAATTGAACATGCTTTGGTTAACCACTTAGGAGAATGAATTCGTGTTTGACGAGGCAGATAAACAGTTTGATCTGCTCTTTAGTGGGATACGGGCTGGTCGCTCCCTCGCGGCGTCATATAATCTACAGTCTGATATCCAGAGTATGTGTCTCAACCGCAGGCGAAAAAGCTCCCCTTGCTCGTTCGCTGACCTCCATGATGAATAGTCTTCCTTCATATACAGGATGATGACGAGGCTGAACTCTTCAAATCTCAAAAGGGTGTTATCACTACGCTCACCAAGGGCTGTAAGTTGGTGGAAGTTGTACGCGACGTCAGCAAAATCCCATCTGGGTGTGGCTCGACTGTCCTTACGTCCACGATCAGCCTGCACATCCTCGTGCGCGTGAGTTTCTCTCTTCATTTCTTGTCTGGTGACGGATCAACTATACTTCTTTTTTTCAGGGCCTGATCGATCTAGATACCGAGATCGCCAAGTGCGAAAAGAAGCTTCAGCTGGCGCGGTTGAACTTAGACAAGGTCAGGAAGGTAGAGGCTCAGCCGGACTATGTGGAGACCGTACCCGAGAACGTGCGATCCATAAACGAGGATAGGGTACGTGTGTTACAGTAACCTCATTAACCAATGTTTCACTTCTCACTGACCACCGCCTCTGTTGCTACCAAAATCAATCCCCCACAGAGGAAAACTCTTGATGCCGAGGTTTCTACTCTGGAGGCCTCAAAGGAAATGTTCGCGCGATTGAAATAGAACCTATGTCATGTACACGTATGTACTCTTGGTTCTCGGTATTGTATAGGCACAATAGGCAAGCCTTCTTCCATATATTCCTTTTTATCGGACAAGGGTTTGAAATACTGTCGGCTTCCGGATAATGGCATCAGCCGCATTTCGCGCGCACTCGACGTGACGTCGCGCGCGTTTATATGAACTGATCCCGTAAATTGCAGGTGTTCCTGGATGTCGAAGTTTAGTATGTGCGTTGCCCCGCCCAACCCTGTTCAGCAAAGAAGGGGGAAGTGTTAACATTGCTGGATCCACAGATATAACGACACGAAAATACTGTATATAATATTCGTAAGGGGAATTATACCTGTGTCATTCTCGGTGAACTCGAGAGAAACTTCCGGCCTGTCTAGTCCGAGTAGCTGGGGCTCCATTTGCACCGAATTCACAGGGACGAAGGTGATCGAATGGGAGACGGACAATATCCGCCCACTTTCAGATGCGTTCTTGCCCCGGGATTATCTCGGTACGACTGGAAAGAAGATCTGAATTACCGCATTCCACATAACATACCTCCTGCCGGATTTTGAGCCTCGCGCTTGCCTGCACGCTCGCCTAATGACGACGCCTATCCTTTGATCGAGCGTCGCCTTCCCCTTTCATCAGTTATCTTTTTTCTTTCCTTTGACTCCTTTCATCCCTAGTTCGATCACACCTGACTCATCTACTTCATTTCCCTTTGATTCCTGCTCGCGCTCGTCTTCCTCATGTATCATACGCGACTTGCCCTATGCACTCGTGCCCTCGCTTATCTTCGTACCTGTTTCACTTCTCTTTCATCCTTTGTCTTTCGCCTTCGACATGCTTCACTCTGATCGTACTATACCCGATGTGTTGGTACAAAGAGTCCTGTATGTACTTAAGTCCCTTCTCCAGGGCCCGGAATGTTATTGCCATCAGTTTCTTCTCCTCCTCCTTCCTGTGTGTACTTGGTCAAAGCTTCTTTGCTCCTTTTACTCCTCAAATGGCCCGCATTGACACTGGTTGGCTATCACCACGAACGGCGGCATATTGATCAGCGAGGGAGCATTACTTGCTGTGGAAGTTAATGCCGTGCTGCGCGCTTTTTCTGACGAGATCTTGTCCTTTGAGACTTTGTAGAGGGTGTCCGAGTGCCTGTTGCTTGAGCTCGCGCTCAGGCATGAGGGATCTGCTCCCATCATCGCCGCACTCCGTGGGCTGGTAATCCGATTGAACTTCCCACCATTCAGGGACCGGATAATCCTCCTCATCTTTCTCCTCCTCTTCCAACTGCTTGATCGCCAACTCGTACCTCTGCTCGTGCTTTACGATCTCCCCCTCCAGAATCCTCTTCTGATTTTCATAGTGTTGTCGTATTCGCTCAATTTTGATCTCCAATAATGCACGCCCTTTCTCCTCGGCCGTATGCTGCTGGCGGGAACTAGTAGCTTGGGTAGCCTCTTGTGAGTGCAGGACCCTCCCTCTCCAGTCCAAGGTCGATGCCACGTTGCCTAGATTCCTTTCAATAAAGGCCGTGACACTGCCTCGTCCCTTCTCGGAATATCCACTGACGCGCTGCATACAAAGATTTGTGACCGTGCTCGCGTCCGAGTCACAATCTTCGTCAACGGCGACGGCGATGGACATCTCCGAGTCGGTCGTTCCTGTTCCGGCACTTCTTTGACCAACTACTATAGTATCTGGCCACCGCGAACAGGATTTATGCATGGCTCGAGATCAAAGAAGGATGAACGCCCTCACCTGTTTTGTTCGACACGACCTCGGTGCTTTCCACGTCTTGCACTCTGGATGCGGCGATACTGGTGTTAGTAAGCCTTTCCCTACGCCCTTCTGCCTTTGATCGACGGTTGTACGACATTTTAGAATGAGAAAGGTTGTTCACGGTTGAGAGGAAGTGAGGAGTGGGTTCTGAACCTGGATTGTCTTGGATCCGAACATCACTGTTGGCTTTAAATAGGTCGCTTCATCTAGCATAGTTTAATTGTGGTTTATCCCGCTTGTGGACCCAGAGCTTCGCGCTAGTGGTGGATACTAATAGCTTTGTCACATGCCGACAAAGTGTCAGTGTGGATCTTCCTCATAGTCAATGAGGTGCTCTACTGCAGAAAGTCTCTGGCTAAAAGAACTAAAAACTTGTGCCATGGAAGTTACAGTACCTGCGAGACACTTGGTGAGACAGTCAGCGGCGCCACCGGCCCCGGCGGCCCGCACGGCGCACACCCACGGTCATCTCGTCCGACTGCCATCCGTTCGTCAGGTGGATGAAAAGGATCCGTTCCACCAACCTCGTTTCCTACGGTGAGTCTTCCACCTCAGAAGGCGAAGGTGAAGAAGACGGAAGCGAAACAACTCTTCCCAAGAAAAGGCCAAAATCGTCGTCAACTTCCCCACAACCACAACCACAACCACAACAACCACCGGCGGCGGGGACTGACACAAAGCAACGCAAGCGGCAGCTCCCTGCACTCGCGGCGCACCTTGCGTCCCCTGTCCCACTAGACGACCCATCAAAACACCAAGGCCGCACGCGAACCACACCACACGTCGATGGTCAATGGGCCGCATACGTTTACGTACCGATCGCTATGCGCGGTACGCTCAGACGAATCGTCGAGCGCGCAGTGGACATTGCGAGGAAGGGTGGTGGTGGTGACTCGGGGACGAGCGTCGACGTACATATGCTCGGGAGTTCGGACTCGGACTCGAACGTAGTAGCGTGCGAACTACACGTCTCGCTGACGCGACCGTTCTTTCTGCGCGCGTACCAGAGGGAGGAGATGAAGCGTGCGGTGAGGGATGCTGCTAATGCTCATCCTCCGTGAGTCAGTCCATCATTTGTTGTTAGTACCTACCTCATCGAGCTGATTGTGGTGGTTTGGTTTACATTGCTATACCTGTAGGTTCGTGGCTTCATTCGCGGCATTTTCGGATCTCACGAACGACGAACGAACGCGGACTTTTCTTTGTATGGAGATTGGTGCGGGCCACCAAGAGGTATCGTCAATATATATTTCGACTTTTGAATAACCTGAGCTTTTGACATCTCTCCAAGTTACGTGCGCTCTCGGACGCGCTTTCACCGACCTTGCGTTCGTTCCGCCAGAAAGAATATTATGAACGGCCGCGTTTCCACGCATCGTTCGCCTGGGTCCTCCTCGATCGTCCCACACAACGTTCACCGCCGGCCCAAACTGCAGAAGATTCAGAGCCTCTCCCCATTGCTACGCCCTTGGAGGATCCCGCAAGCGAGAACACGAACTCTTTCCCCACTATCCCGCGTCTCCCCGAGAACATCATCCCCGCGTTGAATGCTGAGCTAGACTCAGACCTAAAGGGTGCTGCGGGCATTTTTGACATGGGAGAGGTACGTATAAGAATTGGAAAGGAGGTATTTAGCTGGGCATTATCGGGATAGCTGTGCCGTCTCGGGGCATCTCAACATGATCTACCTTCAACTCTCAGGGCACGCTCGGCGTATTCCCCTCGATCTTCCACCAATAAGGTCATCCGTTATACCCACTTGATGGTGTCGGAATCTGGTAGATGTGCACCAGTGTATTTACTGTATCTCGAAATGCGAGATGAACTTGCCATCTCACCGGTAGGAAATTTTAGCGCCTTGTTATTCTGTGTACTGTACACCGAAACGGATACAGCAATCTGTGGCCATACAAACATAATATGGTCTCATTCCTTCCCACGCAAGGCGCCATGCCCCTCAGTTCATTCCTACTCGACTTGACCTGGACCGTTCATTATTACCCTGGTGAACCAGAGTCAAAGGGGGAAGAGCCCAAGATACTTGGGGGGTGGCTGATCGGGCAGGGAGGTATGGCGAAAGGCGTCGCCTGAGCGGCGCGTTGCCCAGGTATTGGAGGGAAGCGTCCACGCCTATGGTAGCCCACCTAGCTAGCCACATAGAGGGCTCAGCGCGCCGCGACGAGGATACCAAATACGATCCCGACTATTGTCGCGAGAGAGACGGCCTGCAGAAATACGCTGAGGCGGGCGGCGGGGAAGATCCCCTGGGGCAGAGCTCGTTGAATGAGGAAATACCTATGCGTGCCTAGCCCGGCGGACCACACACCACGTCGTATTGTCAGTATACTGTATATGCGTACATACGCCGTATGGGAAATGAAAGGGATGGGATGGCAAGACGAAAGGAAAAAAAAACGACGAGACTCACCCGTGACCAACACCACCATCCCAAACGCAATCAGCGTCGCGCCCAACGGCCGTGCATAAGAAGTGACGTGCGAGGAGGCGCTAGAGCTGTTCGCGCTCGGGTCACGGATACGCGAAATAGGCTGTGACACGAGCTATATAAATATGTATGAAAGTTTTTTAGAAAGAGGTTAGAATAGGGTAGAGGTAGGAAGGGTGTAGGGACGGACCGACGCCGGCGGATGCAAAGGAGAGACTGGTGCGCACGTATGCTAGGAAATGTTGCGCTCGGAGTGAGAGATGGTTCGCGGGCGACAGGAGCCGGTAGTCCGCCACGGTGAGCGAGAGGCCTGAATGGTACATTCGTGTCTCCGCCCCGCTGCTGGCAGGAACGGAGGTATATTGTCCGTCCTTCGGTTGGAGGGGTTAGGACTCGGATGTAGGCCTGCTGGAGGCGGATGGCCCGTCGGGGTCGGGGTTGGGGTTGGGGCACCGGCCTGCTTCGGCAGTGGAACGCGATTGGGAACGTGTAAGTAGATCATCGTCGTCGTCATCGTCATCGTCGTCTGAATTCGGTCGAGTACCGCGTGGT
>WHVC01000292.1:0-29758 GCA_015178925.1 Russula emetica | reverse complement strand
TCCTGCAAGGAAGAGGAAGACAGATATGTGCAAAAGTAAGGGCATAGCGTCGACGGCCCGGTACATGTTAGTGCCTTTGACGCCGTCGAAAACGTACGCTCGGATACGTGCGCGCTTATGGGGTGCACCACGGTGCTGCGTGAGCTCCAGATACCGTCGGGCCCACTGTTGCAAAAGCGTCGCGGAAAGCGCTGAAGTAAGGCTAAGGACCAAACTGAGGAACCACAGGATGTTGACCCTAATAGCAGAATTGGTGGGCTTGAATGATGCGTTGCTCGCTGCGGTAAGGTTCTGAGAGAGGGTCTCGAGCGGGACTCCGGCGAGTTGCTGGGATATTTGACCGAGTAACGTGACGGTTTTATCTCCCGAATTAGGAGATAGATTTTTGTAGCTCTCGATTATGAAGGCTGCGACGGTAGCAGAGAATAAACCAGTCTTCAATAAATGCCTCAGTTGCCGATGGGGTTGGATAAAGTAAGAAGAATCTCACAAACACGAGGATGCTGTCTGCTTCACCCTTCCAAGCCTCTGTTAGCTCTTTATCCTCCTTCTCGGCTTCGGCAAGGTACATTGACCATAGCTTGCCAGATGGGTCCCCATAATTATCCCCTAATGCGTGAATGAGAACAGAATCCTTGGTCAAGATAAGATATCTACATGCCAGAACGCCGACCATCGGAGAAATCAGCACGCTGGGCTTCGGGATCAATAGTTGGATTGATCGATTCCATTTGCAAGGACTCAAATAAAGCGTTGAATGAGACGAAGTGACTACTTGAAACGCGCGTCCGACCGGGAAGTTGGGTGGCAGAATTTCAAGCGGACAACGCTCGAGCGCCAATAGAAAACGGTACTGTGCAGCAGTGACTCGGAAGATATGGTGAAAAGCGGAGATTCAATTCATCGCAACAGCAACAGCCAATCGCAAAGTCACGTGGCATTACAGCTCTTGAGAATTGAGCGGTGAGTGGTGAAAAACCGAAATGAAACTCGTCGTTCAAGAATCATCATCATATAAATTACTGTACTGTACTAATTACAGTCATCATGTTTCACTCGTATAATAATGGTTCCGGAATTATTTTAACTGCCTAGACCAACATTTATGCACGCACTTCCTTATGTAAGCCATGGCCCGAGCCGCGACCCGCGGCGACCCGTACCGGTTTCCGAGGCCAGCTCCGTCCGTTAGTAACGAACGGAGGCCGCCGCTGAGTCAAGCTCAACGCCCTCGTTCGGATGGGATCGTGGGTAATCCCTCCGATATTTCCTTCAGCTGGACCCTAAGCCACTCAGGGGCCGGCGCATTCGCGACCTTGGAAACGACCCTTCGAAATTGCGCCACCAGAGCCAGCGGCAGCTCAGCGCCGGTGTTCCTCTTGGCGTGTAAAGCCTCCGACCCTAGAATGACGACCGTCTCTTGCATTATTTGCTCCACATCCGGTGGCACTTTGCCGTCAAGCAAAATGTCGATTTCTCCGGACAGAAGTGAAATGATATTTGCGAGGCCGATGATAACCCCTGGCTGGTCAAGCCAATCCATCATCTCATCACTTGTGCTGCCACCGCCACTGCCGAGAATAGCCGATAGGGACGCTAGCTCCGCGTCGCTGAAACGGAAGTTAGCACCACTGCGCGCTTTGGCATCAGATGAAAGCTTTTTCGCGATTAATGACGCGAAGCAACGTCCTATGACACGTGCAGTGGGTCCGGCTCGTTTTGAATCCGGCGAGTCATCTCAGACTGGCGAAGACGTCACGGACATAGTGCGGCAAGGGTGCCGAATTCCCAATTCGATGGTATGCTCTTCCGCAGTACCAAAGACTCTTCAGAGACGCCGCCGCCCCGTTCCTACGAGATTCTTCTGTAAGAGCCGAGGTGTCCGGTATGCATGTATTATGGAGGTCGTGGAAGCAAGATCCGAGATTGGGTCGGAGGTCGGAACTTCCATGGAAGAAAGGATAGGCGAAGTCATGCATGGAACGGCACCGGAGCCAAAAACTCCGGGTATGGTGCGACAAAATCCTTGATCTCTGATCTTGGTCGAGAGCTGAAAGGGTCTGGCAGACCGGACTGGCGTCTACCGATGACTGTACTGCAGTAACATTCTGGTCAATGCTCTGCCACAGGCCATGCACGGGCGATCTCTGTTCTTGCGGATCTGGCCCTCGAGAGCATTCCTCCACGTGGCAAGGCAGAAGGGTACTCTGGTGCACACAAGGGAACTCGATTCCATATAGACGAAATAAACACGCAAAGCAATCCTCCGATTTCCACAACGAACACGAGAACGGCGAGAACGATGATCAGGGATAAACGCCAGGCGATTTCTGGTAGGGAGGTGCGTCGTGGGTTGTCGAGATAAAAACTCGACAATGCCGTAAATACCAGGCACGCGAAAGAGAACGCCGAAACGTAGCCGAGGACGCAGAAGGCGACAATCTTGTTTGCCAATAAGAGGAAGTCGATGAGACCTGCGATGAAGAGGAAAATGGATAGGTGTAACAACGTGGGCAGCGAGTCAACGACGCGAGGTGGTCTGGACCTTTCGATGCCGTGAAGCGTCCGCGGGTAATTGTGTCGCGCCCCATGATATTGAGCAAATCCCGATAATGGATAGGTTGCGGAAAGAGCGTGGGTAAGACTCAGGACCAGGCTGAGGAGCCATGTGACGTTGATCCTGATAGCGGACGCAGGAGGTTTGAATGGCGCATTGTTCTGAGCGATGACATTCTGGAAGGGTGTCACATTGGAGATACTGACGAGTTGCTGAGTTATTTGTGAGAGCGATGCTATAATCGCATTGTTCAAGTCGGGTGGCAACAATTTGTAGCTCTCCATGAGGAAAAAGGCGACTGTAGTCGAGAAGAGACTAGTCTGTACAAGCAGCTTGAGACGGGGCGTAAAGCGGGTTAATTGTACAGCAGAACTCACAAACACGAGGATGTCATCCCTGTCCCACTCCCGCCCTCCAGTTATCTTCCTACCCAGGCTTTCGTCTTCGTCTAGGTACATCAACCATAGCTCGGTGGAGGGGTCTCCATAACTTTTACCTGCAACGCAAATGAGAAGTAGCCTTATCAAAATCCCATCTCAACACACCATTGGGATCCATACGCCTGAGTGAAGAAGTCATCTTTAAGTTGGGCCTCGATATCGTCGTTCGTGATCCAGGGTTTGACGTTGGGAGTCACCATGTCCGCAAGACAGGGAGAGCAGTGTGTGGCGCATGCCAAACCAAAAGACGAAGGTTTTAAGTAAGGAGAGGGAGAAGTCATCTCGTGATGAACCTGGGCGGCAAGCTGAAACCAAACAGGTATTATTGCCACCACGATATCGCGTACTTACCGTAAACGCTGTCGATCACGTCGCAGCTAACCTAAGGGCCAGACCACCCAAAAGCCCCTTTCACCGAATTTAGAAGTAATGTCTACGCAATATGCATGGAAGTCTGCAAATAAAGTCTCGCGCGCAGGCCGCGCGGCGAACGGCGTGGCCCAACTTCTCACAGTATGACATCTCGGAATCAATAGTCAAAAAATAGATGCTATCAATCGCATTCAATTGGTGGTCTATCCCAATTTTTACCGGAAAGACTTTCTACAGTATTGTAGGGCCTGTACTTCGGAAATAGTGATAGGAACTGGGAATAAAGTGATTAAATTGCACCTTACACACACTACAGTACCTACATACGCGCCTGGTAATACATGGGTTTCCTATGGACTCAAGATGTGAGCGGTGAAAGAAACTCGCTCGGACTCTGAAGGAATGATTTAAGGTACTGAAGGAGCGTCGCTGAAAAGGTACACGCACGTTATCTAAGTAGCTCAAGAGGCTGCATGATGGGAAGTTCTTCGACACTTGAATTTATAAGCGGTCACCGTGCTTACTATCGAGATCACTACAAACCTATACCGGATTCTCTTGAGCCAATCTGGGACTTGAGCATCTACGACCTTCAACTTGGAACGATGTATAGGCTCTCAACATCTCGTCGAAGATGAGCCATCTTCGTCGAGATGTTGAGCGCCTGTCGGAGCGCGTCCTGCCATCCATAAGCAACAAACCCACTACCACTACTGAGGGGTCAATCTTAACAGTTATCAGGGAGAAGCACGAGTGTGCGCGTCGCTGCGGGCTCAGTGAGTCCGAAAATTGGTCGGAAACATTGTTGAATCAATGTCGCGGAGAGCACGCCCTGATAACGGAAGCAATCAGTTGAAAGATTATCAGGGAAAATGACTCATCATTGATACGCAGCCTAATTGCTGAGATGAATGCAAGCGCAAGCCGAAAAGAAGGCGAGTCATAGAGGGTACTTCAGAAATTAGAGACAGAGCGTAGTATTAGGACCTAGAACCGCAAAGAACATACGAGTAAGGATCAGTGAGTCATCCGAGACGCCCGCTACAGTATACGGACGAGAAATGCTGTCGAAACTCGAACTTACACAGCGATCGGCATGCTCTGCCTCGGCCTCGGCAGCATTACCATCACGTTGAAGACTGGGTGGGTGTTTATAGAAGCGGTCCGGGAGGATCAACAACGTTCGGAAGGGGTGGACCAAACCAATGGAAGGGAAAGGGACGAGGGTGAACGACTTCCGCCCGCCCGTTCTAGATTTTTACTTCCATTACTATACACCGTCTTTTCACGAACCAATCAGGCATCATTTCTGATCACGGGGTCGAATTTGTCCCTGCATGCGCCTGTCAACCGTCAACCCAAGAGCGCCGATGATGTGACGAGTCGAAGGTTCTTTAGCGTCCACCTTCCAGTTGCGCAAAATCTATATCGACTGCACTTTCCCAGCAGTGACGATCTGATTCGCATATGAAGATGGAACGTGTTATGTAGGGATCACTGTAGGGCTCACGGTAAGGGTACCGTGACGTAAATTGGGCATTGGGTGCTTACAAGTTACAACGTGTACCATCGAATTCAAACTCCGATCAACTTCAAACTCCGCAACGAGGTTCTTGACTCAGAATCTTAAGCTCGGTGATTTCGGAGAGTGATTTCTGATACGCAAATGCATGCTTAGTTTGCAACATCCCCACGCGCGGGGATGCCAGTGAATGTAAGTAGAGATAGAAAAACAAGAGGCCCAAGACCAGAAAGATGAGAAGCCTCGGCGCACAGGGGAGGGTTGGAGAACATGAGGGGTAGAGCGGTTACAATCTAGCGTGATCAGCACACATGTATCACGGATGTAAGCACAGTAGGCATTACCAGTCTGGTCCGGTAGGAAGTGTGAAGGTTGCAGGGAGTAAAGCGGGCTGTATCTCGCCTACCTAAGTGGTAACAAATGACTGTTGGCCAATTGGTTAAACGAGGACCCAGCACACCATCAATCTTCACGCACGGTTGAAAGCCTGAGGTTACTTCGGACCCAAGGTGGAGCTTTATTACGAGGTAGTGGTGGGGTCCGTGTGACCCGTGTCCGATATATAGCTATATTTTGCTTCCAGATTTCCACTCTGTGGCGTCTTCATTTCTTCCCAAAGTCCCAGCTCCTCTGCGTGAAACGGACGATCATATCTCAAGCAAGACACTAGGCACGGGACGGTGGCATGAGAACAAGTCGGGCGTGCGTTTTCAGGTAGGTATCAGCATGCGTGTCTCACTGACATTCAAGTTTCGGGACCCGAGTTATGACTCTGATTGTTAGCGGCAGGTAGATGGCACAGAATTGGGGTGGCTTCTCGAATTAATGCAGCTGGCGGTACGTCCGGAAATTCGACGCAGAAATGTGGTCCCTTCCCAAGCCTTATGGTTGGCATGAAACTCATACAAGTTAGGGGTCGTACTTACCTCGTCTTCGTGACTATTGTATGTTCACCCCCAAAGATCAAGCCATAGTCTCCCCTCGCCTCCCCGAGCTGCCAAAAGTAAACAGAGGTATGATATTCTCGTTCTCTGTTTAAGACATCCCAGCGCCATATTCTTACCCCAGCCCTACGCCTCGGATCTTCTTCGATTCCGTTTCCCCCGCGCCACACCTCTGTGTAACCCTTGGAACGCAAAATATCCTCAACCCCTGGCTCAAGGAGAAGGGCGCCGAAAAGTACAAGGTGACTCGGCCACATGTAACGATGGGGCGGATCAACCAAGGGCGGGAACGTGGGATCGACACGCTTAGGGAATTGCGTAAAGAGAAATGCGGCAGGATCCTTGAAGAATATGTCGGTCTCGTCTTGATACGTAGAAGGGTCCCCTCCACTGGTGAGTCGATGAAAATTAATAAATCGGCACGGGCGAGGAAGGTTCTCAAGCTTACTGCAATGGCGGTTCGCAGCTTAGGCGCCATACGGGGATACGGCGATGCAGGTGGGACTGTGCTGGAGTTGAGTGACAAGGCATCAGGAACCCTATGCTGCGTAGTTCCTTGTCTGATAGACCTCGAAGACGCGAGAGAACCTCGATCTGCCCTGCGGAATGCCAGCGCATGACGTAGAGGGATGGTGCCAAGGAGAGTAGCCCTAATAACATAACATGGGTACGTTTGGTTCTCAATACCGTGTTTCGGAAGCTATAACGGGAACTTGCACGATCATGTAATGAGACGAGAGACCGTGCGGCCAGAAGGTGCATCACAGGTAAAAGCGGATGCAAAAAACGCCATTCCTTGTGCCCTGCACACGAGAACACCGCACTAGTCCACACCGCAGTATAAAACAGTAACTTGAGATGTCGTGGGCCGTTCATGAAAGCTAGGTAGGCGCCGTGTAGGACGAAGGGCAGAGCAGGTCCTGCTAGTAACGGGAGTGCTTGGGTAAGATAATAATGCCAAGGTGCGGATCCATAGAAGAGTGAAACGGACGAGGCGTTGACACGGAGAAAGGTGAGCAGAGTGAGTGTCGGAACGCCGTTGTACGCGCTGTCGAGTGTGAAGAGCAGGCAACACGCCGCGCACCTATATCGTGACATGCGTGAATACGAAGTATGATGGACGCTCAAAGACGTACGCTGTGGAAATGGTGTCGATGATGAACACGCGCAACAGCGCACGATTCTGGGAAAGTTGCCACAAAAGGGTTGGAAAAAGAAATGCCCATGTGATAGCGCTTGTGACGCGGACTGAGCAAGCCAGCGCAACGAACAGCAAAAATTTACGAAGTTGTGACCTATGTGGGTCATAGTTCATATTGTCTTCTAGGGAAGGAGGGAGAGTTTATTCAGCATACCTAGAGGGAAGAACCGAAGTGTCCCAGGGGTAATAGCACAACGCGATGGTAGTGAGCGTCGTCTCCAAGGAGTTGGACATCGAGCGAGACAAGGATAGTGCGTGAAAAAAGGACGTCAAAGAGAGAAAGAGCTGACCGACATCCCTGATTAGATTCAGCGAGCGAGTTGGTAGGACATGCTTACAGTAGCAGGTACATAGCTCTGGCCAAGCGTCTTCCGAGAAAGCTCCCGAACCCATATATCGGTCCCAGCAGCCATCAGGCCATGTAGAACCTTCGGTGCAGCAATCTTCGTCCCATGAGTGAGTTGATTGTGGTAATCTAAAAAGAAAGGTTTGGGACCAACGCACCAAAAGAGAAGTTCCATCCAGGTGGAGAATTTTGAGTAACCAATAGATTGGGATGTTCAGCGCAGGATACAAAATGGTTCGTATAGGTGGCTTTGACGTCCATTCCCAGGTCAGATCGCCGTATCCGAAAACGAGATAGTGCGCTGGTTCCAAAGCTTGGAAATACTCATCCGGTTGGAAAAATGTGCGGGTAGCCAGCGCAATGGCGACACGTATTACAAGTGCGAGTACTGTAGAGTGCTGCATTGAAATCGCTACCTCATCACCTGTGCAAAATACTAGCAGGGAAGCATGGGTTCACAAACGCTGTTTCGGCCCGCATCACCCGGAACGGGTTGTTGATGTTTGTTGATGCTTGTCAATCTCTCTCACCCTTTCCACGACACTCCCAACAACATCTACAATTAAAATATCCGATACAATGTACCAACTTTGGTGCTTGATCGAAGGAGACAACACCCTATTTCCTGTCATCGCCCCATAGACTACATTCATTGGCGTGTTGAAAAACATGATCAAAGAAGAGCGCAAGAACGGCGTGCTCAGTAGCATTGATGCCGCAGATCTGACACTTCGGAAGGTGAGGATGACCATGGCCAGCGACAGCACAACTAACTCTCCTGCAGGTTGATCGCACACCTCCTCCCAGAGATGAGCGGAAGCACCTCACTGGTGAAAAGGAACCGGATTCCGTGAAGCTTGTAAGTGTGCCCGACAACATCTCGGATCATTGGCCTGCGAACACGCTGCCTAACCCTCAACATCTACGCATTATTGTAGAGCTTCCTTCTGGTAAGCGTTGTGTGCATTGGGTTAGCGAGATTTCACTGACCGTCTCGATTGTCCTCAACTTTGCCAGCACCAGTCCTTGGCAAGCGATCTCGTGCTGCCGACGACCCGATGACCAACCTCTACCTCCCATGGTTAGAGGAAGTTCACTCAAAGATTTGGAATCATAAGGACCTTAAACCGACACTTTTCCGAAAGGTGGAGGTCACTCAAGCGCATTATGCTGCGCTTCAAGAACGCCTGAAGGAGTTACACTCGGATCGTGACTCGCCGGATTACGATGGCACCAAGCCTGATGTCCTAAGTGTCAAGCCCGATTTCCTTCGGTCGCTCACCCCAGCAGAAGTTTTGTCACCACGACATCCCTCCGGCAACGATGATCGAGTAGACGATGACGATGATTCGGAGGCAAGCAACGAGGACGATCCTGAAATTAAATCACACTTCCCATCCATTCTCAGCTTTTTGGATCTGTCAACTTTGAAACTCAAGGAGAATGTGCCGAACCGCTTACCTTCGTCACTTTTACTTCGTCAAGAATACAAAGACTTCTCAGAGCTGATCGAGAAAGAACCTCGACAGCGGAGGTTCGGTGATAGTTAGTGGTCAACCTGGAATAGGTGAGTTTCTTGTCCCCCTGCCTCACAGGATCTAACCAGCCTTGCCAATATCCAAGGCAAGACCGCGTATCTCTACCTTAGGATCATCGAGAATATGATTGAAGGTCGCCCATTCCTGTACCAAGCCATAGGAGGAACTGTGTATCATGTCGCCGAGAAGGGTATTGAGGCGGAACCAACTGTGGCCTTTGTTGACGGCGACGAGGGGGATTACCAACCAAATAATATCCTCTTGTGCCGCTCAGTGCAGCTAATTGTGGCATCACCCCCAGAAGGCGCATTTAAAAAATGGATCAAGCAAACAGGTCACGGCTCAGTTGTTACCAAACTCGCAGTCAAACTATGGTCGCACAAAGAGCTCTTACTAACTGGGTTGGATATTCCTTCATCCCTCTGATCTCTCTTTCAAGTTGCTCAGGGAGTCGACCTCGTATTTCGGCTACAATCCTCGTCGATGCTTTGAAGCTTCCTCATCCGTCGCTAAATTGAAACTTAAAAGGACGGAAGTCGAGTCTGTAATCAGAGACATTGCGAGCAAGGGGATCGACCATATTATACAGCTACTTCTCACCACTCGAACGGGTGGCTCTAACGTCTCCCATACGATTTTTCAAAAATTTCTAAACAATACCCATACTGACCAGTTGCTCCCAGATTGCCAGTTTGAAACTGTCTCGTGATGGGTTTTGAATCTCTTGCTGCGGCAATACGAAAGTCGCAAAGCCAATGTGACCGCTGACTTCTATCACAGCATTTCAGTGATGCCTGAGGCAGCGTCGCTCCGGGGTCACCTGTTCGAAATGCAGGTATTGAATCACTTGTGTGGCATTCGTATCGAATGGGCGTTTCCGATACGTGGGTTGACCGACTCCGAGCAAACGTGGACCTATCGTGGACACATACGACATATCACCTTTCAGGAATCGACAGTTTTCAATGAAATCAGCGGTTCGGAAGCGAAAGCCACTGCATTTGATCCCTTTTGTTCGCGACTTTCCGGCTGTTGATTCGATCCTCTACGACCCGGACGACCCGGACGCAGTCGTTACCTGTATTCAAATCACGATGAATAAGGATCACGCTATTGTCGTCTCGGGTCTTCAGCAGATTCAAAGCTGGTTCAAACTTGGTACACCGCTCGAACGTCTCCGCCCTACAAAAACCAGGCCGTGGCGCTTTTTATTTGTTGTGCCGTCAGGCATGCCGATTTGAAAGTAGACACCAGTGGTGTCTACTTTCAAATCGCAAAACTTGGATGGTGATACTAGGGGCGCGAATGGGCTGGAAATGTGCATCAATATGTATTGGGGTTGGAAGAGGAAACTATATTCGGGACAAGATCCGATTCGAGTGTACAGCGCGCAATCACCTCGCAAGAGGGGGAGCAACAGGTACGGTGCTGAATATCTGTCTTTGAGCACTGCTGATAATTTTGGTATGTTGTTGTGTCGGTTCAGATGATGGACGTAGACAATGCTAAGTTCAGGACATCTAATGGGCCTGAGGCACTGAATTACATACATAAATGTTGGAGTTGAAAGAAGGGCTGACCTCGTCGCCCGAGCAAGTTGAAAAGGAAGAGCGCAAAGGGAAGGACGTGAGGCATGAGTGACGGCCATGGGTAGCCTAAGCAGGCATCTGAGTCCTGTGACTGCAGGAACAGCAGAACCGTACTTGCGAGCATCTATGACGTGCCGGACTGAGAGTGTTGTGTTGATCCATGTTTCTGTACCGTCGGACAACCGTTGGTTGCATTTAATTGTGGCTGATCATTTATGTAATTGAAAACGTACCATTTTCTCCCATTTCCACACACCACACTTGCACCCACAAAGATGAGTACTCGAGCATCCAATGCATTGAAATATCCTGGCATCCGCTCGAATATCTACCCTACGTTGGCAACTCAACAACAAACGAAGCACTCCTCTTCTCCCCACCTTTCTTCAGACTTGCTCCCGTGCTCAAGCTTTCATACCCGAACTATACACTCCCGCCAGTAAACACGACGCCCCCATCATTCTCACCACCGTCCGAATTCTCAACACCAAACTTCACACTCTTCCTCACCCGCTCGACGCGGGACTCCCCTCGCTCCCGCAGACTGCAGGCGCAGTTCGTGCACGCGTGATGGGTGATCCAAACGCTGTACAGAGAGTGCCGGTCCTCACGGAGCAAATGTGTATGCGATACAAGACGGCACGCGGCTCAGTGGGCCTATATACTTTACCACCAAGTCTGGTCTGTGTCGTCTCTTCCTTTTTTTCCTATTTGGCTTGTGTGCGAAGCGACGATTTTGGTGTGTCAGCAGGTACGTACCTATACGGGCAACACAAGTATAGAAGTAAACTGACGTTTTATGGTGCAATAGACATGCCGTCGTATGAACAACATCGTGTAAAGGGCTCAATGGCTTTGCAATACGCAGTGTCATTGGCGGCTGCCGGGTTGGTAGACAACACTCCGATGGACGTGAATCTGGCCGAACGCGTGTAGATGGATGCTGACAGAACACGAGTCTGCCTGGAAGGACACATCGTGGTACCCCATGTACGGCTATGACGGCGTCCTTTGCCTTGCTGCATCTTCCGGGAACCTGCTCGTGTTCTTTCGTCTTTGGAATGACTCCGTATGATTCGGTCGGCATCTTGTGTTCCGAAGATTGCCTTCGATACACAATGGTGTGCCGGATTTACGTCGGGATGGCCCCCTTCTTTTACGTATACGAATTCTCCATCGACTCCTCGCAAGAATTTATGCCCAGTACGTTAACTGGATTGGCTTCGCCTTCTTTCTTGTTCTGACCATTTCTTTTTCATAGTGGAAATTGCCTTGCCATGCGGGAGGTGAGACCCAATGAGGAATCTGTTGACATCAAGTGACCCAATCTGATGTGAACTGACTTGGTGAAAAAAAACTGACTTGGAGAGGTGCCTGTTGATTCGATAGTTCTCCTACGGAAATACGCTACTTACCGACGCCACGCATCGGAGCGCCCGGCCCGTACTCATGTGGGCATCGCGTCACATCATCGAACTTATCATTTTTTTTATTCAATCTAATGCATTTTCTCCTCCTACTTTCTCTCTTTCATGTGCATTCTCGTTCGGCTCGCTCGCCACTCGCATTCATAAAACTGCTGTCCGCAACGCCCTTGCCAACATCACTCATTTTCTATCTCTTATCTTCCGCTTTCCCCTTATCTTGGACGACATTCCCATCTCGCCTCCTCGGCCTCTCTCATCTAGCCCTGAAATTGCCGTTGGGCGATCTAAAGTCACGTCCCAAATTTTGGTGAGTTCTATGCCCTTGTGACGATGTATCCCCTTCACAACAGGCCTGCTAGGAATCCCGACAGGAACTCTCCCTCATTCAAGATGCCGTTCAGAGCAAGCTTAAAAAGCGGACATCCCTTCATGACGAGAAGGTCCGACGATTGTATACTACTATGAATCAACTTAAAGGCCATGCTGCAGACCTATTTGCACCTACTTCTCAAAATATCAGAGTCAGTGGCTCGCCTCGAATCCCTGCTTCTTATAGCATCACCAGACGGTGTGTTCTGCCACATCGTGTCTCCATACTTCCTAATGTCCAATTAACAACAGGCCGCGAGGAAACCGCGCAAAGCATCTTGTTCGCGTTGCAACAGAATATACCCAACTTCTCTATCATGTTTTCAAAGCGCAAGCCGACGCCCGATCCGCATTTGTTGACGAGATTCAATGGGTTTGTGAGCTGTCTCTTTTCACTACCTAATTCATGAACCAGTCTGTCCTCATAGCGAATCAGCCGCATACAGTCAACATTGTCATCAGACCTTGATCATCTCTTCTCTAACACTGTAACTGCGCTGGGTACGGGAAAGCTCGTGGAAACTGACAAAGCAAAACAGATGGCCGATCTGATCGAATGTCTACGGACCTACGATGCGCTTCAACTTTGGCGCGATGCAGAAGACGTGCTCCGGCGCGATGTCTTGCGCGGGTTTGTCAAGAAGGTATTATCGTACATATCTCTCCCACACGCCATGCTGAATTGGCTTAACTCATCCACTGCTTCTTAGCCTATTTTCCCTGGTGCGATCCAAACTCCGCACCCCCCATTTATCCCTCCAACACCGGTCCCAATACATGAAAAAGTTTCTTTTTCTGACACTGCACGGACACCTTATGCGCCATTCACAGCTTTTTCGACACAGACGGACCCCTTTAATGCCGCTCTTGCGGTTGCACCGCGCCTCGACGAGACGGACAATCCCCTTGCTGTTTTGTACAATGACATACTCACATTTTTAGATCGCGACCTGAAACATATCATGGACGTCGCAGAACGCATCAGCGCGAGGATCAGACGAGAACCCCACAACTCCACTCTCAACAATCGAGTGCCTAGTCCTCCTCGACCTCCTCGGCATGTCACACCCACTCGTGCGATCCTACTTCCCTGACACAGCATGGCTCTTCGACATCCTTGTCAGCGCCGAGACGCGCCTCTGCGACGTCGGCCGTAGCCGTATATTTCCAGTTGCGATGGAAAGATATTGTTACACGCCTCGAAGACAGCTTGTCCACAAACAAGCTGGAGCCGGAATCAAGCTTAAAGAAAGGTTTGTCAGCTGTACGGTTTGATTTCGGGATGATGATACTGACTATGATGATGATGAGTAACGCCTCTCATGTGGAATGGGGTTCCCAGCTTGGTGGAATTGTGGAAATAGTGCTGTGGACAGTGGCAGCCACCACGAGGCTCAAGGGAACGGCAGCGAAGGCACGGGAACGGGAACGGGAACGGGAACGGCGATGGACTCAAGGGAAGGGCGGCGGAGGCGGGAACGGGAACGGTGATGGAGGCAAGGGAACGGCAGCAGAGGCGATGGCAGTTATATTGTAATCACATAGCATCGAGAAATGAAACTTTTTTCTGGCGTAAACGGGTGTGAAATTATCATTGTTCAACAACCGGATAACATCAGAAAACAACAGTATTTGTGCAACTGGTTGGCTTGGACTGACGCTAACCGATTAAATTCTGGTTAGCCCCATCGCATCAGAATAAGTCACCTAGCGTCAACGAAATTCTCACTGGGGGTGAGAACCAACAGACCTCATCCACGCTCGAGTCCGGGCCGGCTGCTCACACTTTGCGCAACAACGAGCTTCCCATCCCGACGACAACCCGCATCCATGGAGAACTTGCCGCGTGTTTGACAACTCTTATCGATGATGGATCCTTACGATTCCGCATTTTTAATTGGGTGGGGCGGTTGATCACGGAATCAGTAAGAGTCCGATTCCTTCTTTGCATGCCGAAAAACCTGATTGAGGGTTACCACTTTGAGGGAGGAAACTTTTCACCACTCCGTTGCGAGTTTTTGGATGCGCATCACATTCCATTCGAGTGGCGAAGCCCTGGCCCACTACCCTAACCTAGTCGTGGAGAACATCCACACTACGCGCCGCACCATTCTCTATTTGGACTTCCCAGACGTCGTACCCGGAATGACGGCATCATGCCATATTTCCATTCCGCAGAACTCAATGCCTCATACATACCACGGGCGAACGACACCCATCATCCTGCCGGATGCTACCCGGAATGCACAACCTTATCATGTGAAGCGCGAGGCCCCGCCCCGCTCCAATCTATTGACAGATATATATTGACGTGGGTTTCGAGGGTCCAAATGGCCACACTGGCGGGTCACTTCTTTCCTCAGGTAGCAACAAGGCACCTTCCTTTGTTCTGGTAGCCCGTACTCAAGCGGTAGAATAGACGCTCCAACTGTAAGTTTGGGGCCGAAGCCCCAAGCCGTCCCACACTGTCACGCTTACCAGGCAGCACCGCCCAATCTCAGCCTTGAACCTCTCCTAGGGATTACTAGCTGGCGAGGATTATGCTGCCTCCATTCCCGGGATGAACCGCAATAAATCTTGACGCCGCACTGGCATGCACTTTCCCACCGAGGAACATGTTTAGCGCCAGCGCTGAATTTTGCATCTTCCCAATCTTTTATCTAGGCCCCTTACACCCCTTGGATCTCCGATAAATGATTGCGCCCAAGGACATATATTCCTCATCGAATTTCCTCATTCAATGAATTCGTCCCTGATGTCAGTGACATACCTACTAAGGTTCATTTCAGTTTTGGCGAGCTTTGGGGCACAAAAAGGTCCAGCCAAGGAAACCCCTGCTTTAATTCGCGAATAAGAAAAATGGGCATACCTTTCTCTCAACCCCGCGCCAGTGATCTTCTAGTACACCCCTGGGTTTCACAATGATCTATTTCACTACATTCATCTTCACACTCCTCCTCGCGCACATCGCTCGCGCCGTGCCCGCATGTGGCGATGCAGCCTCTCCCAAGGACCTGTACGACCCCACGTATGACGAAGTCCAGCAACCCCTCCTTGACACCTATAAAGTCACCCCGAGCGACCGGTATGACGACCCGAACGGCAGCACTAAAAGCGTTGATTGCTCCGACGGGCCAAACGGTCTTGCCCATCGTTACCCTACTTTCCAGAAGATCCCTGGCTTCCCAAATATCGGCGCCGTATTCAACGTCGAACCGGGTTCCCCCAACTGCGGCAAGTGTTGGTGGTTGTACAACAAGGAGACCAACGAAACGATTTATCTTACCGCCATCCAGGGTACCGGAACAGCCCGAACAGCTTTCAGCATCGCAAAGAAGGGTTTCGAAAAGTTGAATGGTGGAAAAGTGGGGAGCGGCTCGTTGCAAGCAGAAGCCCAACCGGTTTCTCCTAGTGTCTGTGGCTTCAAGTAAAGACATTCTTCACTCCTCGCACACGTTCTTCCAGCCGCGCGCATATCGTTTTGTAGTACTTCGAGGCCGAGGACGCAGGAGGCCACAATCTTGTATGTTAATAGGAGGATGATTATGAGGCCCGCGATGAAGAGGGAAATGGAGAGCCTGAGGTTTAACGTGGGCATCAAATCCACGACGCGAAGCGGTCTGGGTTTCTCGATGCGGCGATGCTGTGAAGCATGTGGTGGATTTTCGTTACAGCACGCATCGCTGCACCGCTACACCCTCGTGGCAGTGGGCCCAGCTCAATTTTTGGACCCTCGCGAGCCCTTTGTCTCTTTTATTCAGTCTGACATCATAACTTAAACACAGCGCGCGCACTCCCTTTCAGCCAAAGAGAGCACGCGATCACTGGCACTCTTCTTCGATTACTTGTCTCAAGTTCTGATTCGGAAGTCCCTTTAGGCACTCGTGAACGACTTTGCACTGAACTATGTAGGGCCAGCGCTTCGGCATGCGTCCCATGGCGTATAATCACTCGGATGTCAAATCGTCACGCAAAATGATTCAGCCGGGAATGTCACGGTGAGCGAAAGAAATAGATTTCAACCTACACATTGCCTGCCTAGGGCACATGGTGATGCCAGAAGGGACTCCCTTTAGTATGGACTCAAGCTGGGAGCGGTGGAGCGGACTTGCTTGGGCTCAAAGGGATAATTTGACTCATTTGAGGTGCACCGAACTTGAAGGAGCTTCGCTTTACTGTAATAGGTACATGCAGTCAGAGACAACATAGAGCACGTCATTTGAGTGATTCATGACTCATGAGGCCGCATCGTAATGGAATTTTTCCCCCAAAAAAAAGAAGCCCCATAACATTTGGTCAAAATCTGACGACATTTTTTGCCCCATTATTCGGGCCATTCCTGCGCCGCACTGGGCCAGGACAACCACATAGGATTGACATCGGCCAGGTCCGGTGACAGTTCCTACGATGCGGAAGGTACTGCAATATGTGGCGGCCGCCACCGAACTTTCGAAGGGCTTAGATGTTGGGATACTGGATGGAAGGGCGCCAGGAACCCTAGACTCGGAAGCGATCGGGCAAATAATTCCTATTGTACAGCCTTCACGTGTCACGAAACGTGCGGAGGCAGGCCGCGGGCATACTACTGTACGCGCTAGTGAGTGTCTGAGGGTAGTAGTAAACACGATCTTATTACTATTCCACACGTACGAATTTTGCACTCCAACTCACTGCACGCAATACAGACTGTGAAACAGTCGTGGGAAACCCCTAATATTTTAAGGGCTTCCCACGGCTGTTTTTGGACAGTAGAGAATGCAGTGTATAGGATCTTTGTACACCCGTACACCCGTGACCCGCACCACTTGGGGGGCGTTTGTTGTTTGATGTTTAAATGGCATGTAACGCAATTGATGACAATCTGAGGTGTGTGGCGCCCCGCCCGTGCTCCGTATTCCCAACTTATTCAATACTCTGACAGTTTTGTGCGCCCGTTCCCGTTGAAGCCCACCCTCCCACACTGTCACTGTCACGCTTACCTGGTAGCACCGCCCAAGCTCATCCTTCAATCTCTTAGGGATTGCTAGCTGGCAAAGACTATGCTGCCTTCATTCCTGGGACGAACCGCGGTAAATCTCGACACCGCGCTGGTATGCACTTTCCCACCAAGGAATCTGTTTAACGCCAACGCTGGATTCTACATCTTCCCAATCTTTTATTCAGGCCCCTCGCAACCTTTGTATCTCCGAATTACAAACAAATGATTGCGCTCCAAGGGCATACTATGTTCTTCATCGAATTTCCTCATTCAATAAATCAGTCCATGATGTCGGTGACATGCCTACTAAGGTTCATCTTGGCGAGTTTGGGGGCACAAAAGGGTCTTGCCAAGGAAACCCCGGCTCTGATTCGCTTATAAGAAGAGTGGGCATACCTCTCCTTGGGATTTTCATCACTTTTGACCCCGCGCCAGCCTAGTGATCTCCTACACTCGTGCGCTTTCATAATGATCTACTTCACTACACTCATCCTCGCACTCCTCCTCTCGCCCATTGCTGGTGCTGCGCCCACATGTGGCGATGTCGACTCTCCCGAGGAGCTATACGACCCCGCGTATGCCGACGGCCAGCAAGTCCTACCCCCCAAGCACCCCAAGTACCCCGAGCCCGAGCCTACCAAGTACCCCAAGCCGCCCCCCAAGTACCCCAAGCCTACCAAGCCCCCTAAGTACCCCGAGCCCCCCAAGTACCCCAAGCCTACTACTACCAAGCACAAGTACCCCGAGCCCCCCAAGTACCCGAAGCCTACTACTACCAAACACCCGAAGTACCCCGAGCCCCCGAAATACCCCAAGCCTACTACCACCAAGCACCCCAAGTACCCCGAGCCCCCGAAGTACCCCAAGCCTACTACTACCAAGCACCCCAAGTACCCCGAGCCCCCGAAGTACCCCAAGCCTACTACTACCAAGCACCCCAAGTACCCCGAGCCACCCCCCAAGTACCCTCCCAAGCACCCCAAGTACCCCCCCGCGCCCGAATGAAGCCTACCACACCATGATCTTAAAGGAGGCTTTCAAGAAGTTGATCGGTGGAATTGAAAGGTGGGGAGCACCAAATTGGAGTCCAGTTATAAGTCAGACTGGTTTCTGATAAGTCTTGTGGCTCAAAGGGTTAACGTAGATACAGTCGTGTCTCTTCGAACAGTTTACTTCTTCCATTCGCGTGCATATTGTTTTTTTTTTGTAGTAGTTCGAGGCCGAGGAGTCGATGACGCAGGAGGCCACAATTTTGTATGTCAATTGGAGGATGATTATGAGGTCCCCGATGAAGAGGGAGATGGAGTGGTTTAACGCGGGCATCAAATTGCAAATCCATGACGCGAAGCGATATGGACCTCTCGATGTGGTGAAGCATGCAAATTTTGGACCGTCGCCACCCTCGTGCTTGCCCTACGCCTTCGCTTCCTTCTTTGACCGAGTTTCTTCTTTCCTTCTTTGCGTCACCCTTCTCTTTGTGCCTTTTGTCTCTTTTGTTCAGTCAGACTCTGACATCATAACTTATACACAGCGCGCGTACTCCCTTTCAGTCAAAGAGAGCTGTATTCATTGGGACAGAAATGGTTAGAGGTAGGGAGTGGCTAGGAGGTAGGCATGCGCGATCGATCACAGGACGTCGCGGTGACAGAGTACCGTGAACAAGGCCACACCGTTGTCTAATCTCGCATGAAATTAAACCATATCCTTGCTATTTACATATCCACTATACAGCGCGTACGAAACTACCCACCCAAAGTCTAATGCTCCTTTGTGTGCCGCGGTGGCTCAAGAGAGATATATGATTCTCCCATTGAGTCAGTCTTTCCGCGCGTGTCTGATAAATTGCGAGGAAGCTTGGGACAAATGACTGAAGAAGCAGTCAAGTATGGCGTGAGGGGAATCATATAAAACGATTTCCTTACTATGTATTGGTGACCAGGACCGGTGAAAAGAAAGCCTCGAGTACGAAGATGGCGGTGAGGAGGACGGCAATGACACTCGCAAAGAGAATCATAATGACAGGAACGCTAAAAAGGATCTTAAGTTCGCGCTTCCACCAGTGATGGCCCTCAATATATCTCGGGCGATGTAGTTCGACGCAAACTGAACCTAGTGAACACCACGCGACAGCATAAAGGCGCTCACGGATGAGCCAGTATTCAACAAAGACGACAGGATCGAATAGGCATGGCCAAAGTAGTAGGTCAGGAGGCCAGCGACGGAAATAAAGATGAGGTTATGAGTGTAGGAAACCAGGAAAGCAAAATATAGAGCGACGGCGTCTCCGAACTGCAGGTGTGAGGGGACATCACGTGGTTCGGGATGGAAGCACGTACCTGACTACGAATGATATCAAGTTAGCTATGATCGATTGGTTTTGTGACGGAGTGAGTCCAACGATCATTAAATTCAGGGTCGTGAAGGGCTATGATGGACTCTATGCGAGACCAAACATCATTGTCTGGGTGGATGCCAAGACCTCCGTCTGAGGGTGTGGCTGTAACATACGAGTCCACGAGGCGTAGGCGTTCAGCAGAATTGATGGCGCCCGGATAGATATCCGAACCACAGGTTAAGAGGCCATGCAGGACGTCCAAATGGCTGTAGAGATGGCAAGTTGAGCTGGAGGAATGGAATATGCGCGAGAAGTATCTTGCCGTTCACGTTGCAAGAGCTGGAGTTGGTGACCTGAGCAGGGGACGAGAAGGATCAGTTGACCCTGATGCTCGCTCCGCCTGCTCACGGCATAGAGACCGGCATTGCAGAGCGTGGTGAGGAGACGAGTGTACTGGTCTTCAGCCTTCTGGGCATCCTGCCTGGCCCTCTGCTTTGAGAAATGGGGAGCAGGGGAGGGAGAGGCCGCTCTGAAGACGAGTAGCTTTCCGTACCTTTCTCATAACGCAGTTTGCCCTTGAGCTAAGGATCATCGACCATCCGGTAACTTGCCGCTCGTATGGAATCCAGGGCAAGAGGAAGGGTCCGGCAAAAGACGCTTTCCTGCGTCCAAGATGGGGCCTGTCAAATGGATGTCAATAAAACTTGCATGCGTAAGCTCATAAGGCTTGCAAACTCACGATGGTAAGTTACTTTCCTTGAACGCAAGGCACATTCACGACGTTGGACCTCGAGGCACTAGTATAGAAGCGATCCGCACTTGATGGGAGACAACTGAGCCCAAAGTGGCTGAAAGGTGCATGCAGGTTCGCTCTTTCCATTCATAGGGCACCTGTCTCGTGCCCGAGACATGAAGACCGCTCTCCAGGAGGCCGATGAGGTGGAGGGCAAAGGCACGACGCCCGTCGTGCGTGATACTAAAGGACGTGAAATTATCAGCCAAGAAGAGAAAGCAAGGAGAGATGAGAAGGCGCGCAACAGCCGCAACTTGAAGGCGGCTGCCGATGTGCGCTTGCACCGCCGTCATGATGGTCCCGTTACTGTTGACCGGGCTGCGTTGTATAGAAACCTGCGGCGCGGGACGAGCGCGTGCAGAATCTCGTTGAGAATTTGCGTCACCGTGACAAGCTCGGCAGTACACGTATGTCCAGGATGAGTATAACAAAGATCGGGAGCGGGTTGGAGATGAGAAAAGTGTTCCAGAGGTTTTCTGAATTTTCGACTTTCTCGCGATTTTCGAACCGCCACAAAACACGTGGGACAAGAATTTCCGAAACGAGTCGGGTGCTTTTCGCCCAACACGTTCTCACCACTGTTCACACACACCTCCACGTCACGGTTAAGATTCCTGTCCCCCTTCTCGACTCATCCTCTCCCTCTTGACAGCTTTTCCTAGGCACGCCGTAACCGTACATGGCCGCACAAGATACCGGTGATACCACTTTAGCAGTGAACAACGTTGATGGCCAATTCCGCGCTAGAAATCAACTATGACAACATCACAGTTGCACCCGTCTTCACACTACCTTCGACGAGCCCACGCCAATCTACACACCCGTGCCTACTCCCTCTCGGAACCTGACCAGCCCTCCACGTCAGCGCCGAGCAGGCAGTCCATCCCACAGCCTCGCCGGCTTCAGTCCAGACGTGTGCGGATCGCGACGCCGCAGTGCAGGCAAGGCACGCAGCGTTGCAGGTGGGGACCGGCGGTGACTGCGATTGCGATCGCACAGGACAGCGACAAAGTCTGGGGGCGGGGAAACGCGATCATGCCCTTCTCGCTGCTGCTGCTGTCGTTCCCGTCGGGCAAGGGACCCGCAAAAGGGCGGAACGACCTCGCGGAGAAATTGGTGCTTGAGGGCAGGCCGGAGCGCACGATTTCTTTTTGGCGCGAGCGTGTCGCGAAGAAGGCTGGTGAGGCCTGCCGTGGTGGAGGCGGCAGCAGCGCTAATGCTGCTGGCGGTGATGATGGTTCTGCTGGTGATACTGGTGGTGAGAGACGCAGTGACTTGTATAGTCATGTGGGCGTCGGAGGGTGAGCACGGATAGTCGACGGCGCGTCGAGTCGCTCGCACAAGGGTCAGCCATGGGGAGTCCCAGCCTGAAAGACAAGTGGCATCGCAGCAGAGAATCCGCCGAGTTTGGAGAAGTAAGTGTCCGAGTCCCTCTTTTCAGATTTCTCTTCTCCAGATATGACGATGCTGATAAATATTTTTGTCGAATTTCTCAAGATCTCGCGCTCAACATTGCACCCCACCTTACCAGCGAGTACCTCACGACTTAAGATACGGAATTTGATGAGTATGCATTGTTTGAATAAAGTGTTTGCTTGGGTCTTTCGTCATCGTATGAAGTGAAGGGACAGAGCCAGACGGAGCCCTGGTGTGGCCACAGTGGCTGCACCGTTGCTTCGTTATGTGCCGAGCGGTGTCGAGGAACCGATGCTACCCGTCACTCATGCGCCCGGAAGCTCACCACAAACAGACCCCAAATAGCAGGAATGAGGGCCCGGGTGCACGCGCTCGCTCATTGAGACTTCAGTAAGTCCCGTCCCCTCAGAGCTTTATCCTCAACCAAGCCCGGGCCCAGCTCAAGCCCAAGCCTGGCAAAGCCCAGCCCAGCACATCACTAACTGTAGGGCCAGCGTTTCGGAGTGCGTCCCATGGCGTATAATCTCCCAGATGTCAAATCGTCACGCAAAATGATTCAGCTGGGAATGTCACGGTGAGCGAAATGAATAGACTTCAACCTTCACATTGCCTGCCTAGGCTACGCATGGGGATCATTTGACTCATTTGAGGTGTACTGAAGGAGCGTCGTTTAATAGGTACATGCAGCCAGAGATAAGATAACATTTGGTCAAAATCTGATGACCCCATTCGGGCCATTCCTGCGCCGCACTGGCCAGGACAGCCACGGAGGATTGACATCGACCAAGTCCGGTGACAGTCGCCATGATGCGGAAAAAAGGTACGTCGCCACCGAACTTTCGAAGGGCTTTAGATGTTGGGATACTGGGTCGAAGGGCGCCAGGAAACCAGAAGCGATCGAGCAAATTATTCCTATTGTGCAGCTTTCACGTGTCCGCGAAACGAGCGGAGGCAGGCCGCGGGCATACTGTATGCGCTACTAGGGAGTGTCAGCCTGAGGTTGTGAACACGATCTTATTATCCCACACGTACGAATTTTGCGCTCCAGCTCACTGATTTTTGGACAGAAGAGCCTGTAAGGTGTAGGATCTACTACTGTACACCCATGACCCGCACCACTTGGGGGCGTTTGTTGTTTGACATTTAAACGGCATTTGTATGTAATGCAATGTCGTGTGATGACAATCCGAGGTGTGTGGCGCCCCGCTCCTGCTCCGCATTCCCAACCTATTCAATACTCTGACAGTGTTGTGCGCCCGTTTTCGCCCTTTCAAATTACCATCATTCTGCCCTGCAATTCTTTTTGAGGGCTCCAATGGTCACCCTCCTCATGTCGTCGCTTTCCAACCATGACAAGAGCCTGGGTGACACCTCATTTCGTTTGGTTCCTCAAGCTCCGACTGTAGAGTTTGGGTCAACCCCAAGCCCACCTCTCACACTGTTACTGTCACGCTTACCAGGCAGCACCGCCCGCTCATTCTTGAACCTCTTACGGATTGCTAGCTGGCAAGGACTATGCTGCCTTCATTCCCGGGACGAACCGCGGTAAATCTCGACTGTGACACCGCACTGGCATGCACTTTCCCACCGAGGAACCTGTTTAGCGCCGATGCTGGATTCTACATCATCCCGATCTTTTATTTAGCCCCCTCGCACCCTTTGGATCTCCGAGTCACAAACAAGTGATTACGCCCAAGGGACAAATGTTCTTCATCGAATTTCCTCAATTCAATGGATTAGTCCGTGATGTCAGTGACATGCCTACTAAGGTTCATTTTGGCGAGTTTGGGGGCACAAAAGGGTCCTGCCAAGGAAACCCCGGCTCTAATTTGCTTATAAGAAGAGTGGGCATACCTTTCCTTGGGGTTTTCATCACTTTTAACCCCGCGCCAGCCTAGTGATCTCTTACACCTCTGCGCTTTCACAATGACTCGGATCTACTTCACTACATTCATCCTCGCACTCCTCCTCTCGCACATTTCTCATGCTACGCCTGCATGTGGCGATGTCGCCTCTACAGAGGAGCTATACGACCCCACGTATGCCGACGACCAGCACGTCCTCCCCCCCAAGCCCCCCGTCAAGCCCCCCGTGACCTCCCCCAAGCCCCCCGTGACCACGCCCAAGCCCCCCGTGACCACGACCAAGCCCCCCGTGACCACGCCCAAGCCCCCCACGACCAAGCCCCCCACGACCAAGCCCCCCACGACCAAGCCCCCCACGACTACGCCCTTGCCCTCGCCCAAGTACACTGTCACGTCGTCGAGCGAGTACGACAACAAGAACGGCGACACCAGCAAAGTCACTTGCTCCAAACTCGACAAAGAATTCCCGCGTTTCGAAAAATTCCCCTCTTTCCCAAATATCGGCGGCGCAAAGAACGGCAAAGACTACTGCGGCACGTGCTGGAGCCTGACAGACGTGAAGACTGGCAAGAAAATCTCTGTTACCATCATCGACACCTCCAAATCCGATTACACCATTTCACAAGAGGCTTTCAAGAAGTTGAGCGGTGGAAAGGGCACGAGCTTGGTGGTAGAAGCCAAACTCGTTTCTGATAAGCCTTGCCCAAAGGAGAAAACGTAGATACATTCTTGTTTCTTCGGACAGTTTACTTCTTTCATTCGCGTGCATATTGTTTTGTAGTACTTCGAGGCCGGAGGACGCAGGAGGCCACAATCTTGTATGTTAATAGGAGGATGATTCTGAGACTCCCGATGAGGAGGGAGATGGAGAGGTTTAACGTGGGCATCAAATCCATGACGCGAATTCGAAGTGGTATGGACCTCTCGATGGGTGAAGCATGTGGCGGATTTTCGTGGCACAGCTCAAATTTTGGACCCTCGCGACCCTCTCGTGCTCGCCCTACACCTTCCCTTCCTTCTCTTTGTGCTTTTTGTCTCTTTTCTTCAGTCTGACATCGTAACTTATACACAGCGTGCGCATTGCCTTTCAGTCAAAGAGAGCATGACTGCGATCACTCTCTTTCGATTACTTGTCTCATATTCTGAAGTCTTCTTTAGGCATTCCGAGTCCGAGTCGTGGATACTGGTGGTTCTTTCTGCAAAATATATGCTACTGTATCGACAGAGAAAAAACGCTCCATCAGCACTCACAAGTCGCGATGCGTACAGTATCACCATCGACTCGGAGTCGTCGCACACTCGCACTCCTTGTTTTTGCGCATTTGGACATAATAATTAACTCGACGATATATCGTATTTGGCCAAGAAATCCAATGACATTCGCCATGAAGGAATCCCCATGATGTTTGGTCAAGAAAACCTGACGGATTTGATCAAACATCGGATGACATTTGACCAAAAAGAGCCCCGGCCCATGACCGTGACGGTTTGGCTGAAATCCGATAATACGTTAGGCACGTTCCCACGTCGCGACACGGACAGACCATGCCATGGGCTAGGCATCGCATCGGTCAGGCACGCAGATAGTTGCTATCATATACTGTAGACGCGTGGCGGTCGGAACCGAACTTTCGAAGGATAAGGGGTCATGTTGGGATACTGTACCTTATGTACGATATTACTGGAGGGAGGGGCGCCAGGAACCCTACTCGGCTATAGAAGCAATCAAGCAAACAATACAAATCGTGCGGCGTTCAGGTACAGTGTTCTATGACCATTTGAGCTACCATGGTGATTTGGGCGAAACCAAAATTTTATGCCAAGCGACCAGCAATTGGCCTCGGACTTTCTGGTAGTTTAATCTGCTATATATGAATTATATGTGACCAATAGCCCAAAGGATGTAAGCTTGTAGATCAAGTCCTAGAGTCTAATCAGTGCTGAAAGCACGCAAAACTGAAATCTTGTTCACACTGTTTACAATAAATATGAGGTCCTATGCAACAAGTGAAGTTCTAGTATAAGATTAACAAGTATGGCAGTGGTATATAAATGCTCTCTGGGGGTATAAAGCATGTTGTGGCAGCAGGAAATAGCATTTGGTGCAAAAGTAGCAGATGTAGCGTGCTTACATGTTGTCACAGCCTGAGTGCGATTACCCAATTTGGCTAGTCAAATTTTCGCGTGCATGCTACAGGTACATAGCCGAGCATGATTCGGTCACAGCCCAAATGGTCAATTTGTTCCGATAACGATTTTTCGACTTGATCTTGCTCGACAAGGCCCATTGCACCCTCGATTAGCCTCACATTGTTGTCAAATCTCAGAAAGGACCCTGCTTAAGTGATTGGGCCAAAAACTTTTGGCACTCAAAGTACTCAAAGGTCACACAAGTAATCCGAAGCGATATAAAATTTGGTCGGCCCAAATGGGCATAGAACACTGTATTGGTTTTTATACTGTTAATCACGAAAGTGCCATACAGTACTGTAGTGGGCCTCGTCGCGCGCACTGTACAGTATTGCGCTAGTGAGTGTCTGAGGCCCGAGGGGCAGTTCACACGGTCATATCATTCCTCACGTTACGTACGCTGAGGATCTACTGTACACCGCCGCACTCGAAGCAGTGATTTGTGTATGTAATGGGAATTTACCCGGAACTGAGACTCCGAGTCCACCATCAAAGTCATGACAATCAGGGTGTGGCGCAGCCGGCGCCTCGCACCGCCCCAATCTGACAGCGAAAGGGGGGATATCGATCTAGATCAGAAAGACTAGATGCCTTCATGCGCGGCAGAGGACGATTAGGAGTACATGAGGGTAGAACGATATGGCGAGCAGAAGATGTCGGCTATGATTTAGCTTGATCGCGCAAAAGGCACCAGATATAGCTCGAGGAGGCGGTAGGCTCAGTCGAGTTGACGAGGAAGTGCGATGGTTGTGAGTAGTAAAGGGCTCTATTCTACCAACCTAAGAAGCAACGGATTAGTGTTATTTCATACGAGGGTCCAGCACACTGCACACGGCAAGTTGAGCGGTTCCTTGAGGCCAGGGGTGGCGCTTTAAACTACCAGTACGCAGTGGTAGTGGTAGTGTAATTTAGTGTCCGATTGCTACTATATTTGTTCCAGCCTTCCACAAAGTGGCGTCTTCGTTTCTTCTCAAGTCCCGACTCCTCGGCGTGAGCCGAACATCTCAAGGCAGGACACTAGCGCTGGACAGTATGACGAAAAGACGGTGGGCGTGCGTTTGCATATATATAGGTTTCAGCATGGGAGTGGCGTAGGTCGAGACCCCAGAGTCAATGAGTCATACTAGTATCGCGTCGTCTGAGAAGACATTCCGTCACATTCGCAACTCGCACGATACTAGATTGGTATTTCGGGACCCAAAGTATGACAATTTGTCACTCCCATCCTTTGCTAACGGCATGCGGAGGGAATACTAGTAGTGTTAGGGGTGCCTCTCGGATTAGTGCAGCTGGTGGTACATCCGGCAGTTTGACGCAGAGATGTAGTCCCTTCCTACGTCCGATGGGTTAGCATAAAGCTCATACAAGTCAGGGGTCGTACTGATGAACACGCGCAACAGCGCAAGATTCGGGTAAAGTTGCTGGAGAAAGGGATTCCCATGTGATAACGCTTGTGATGTGGACGGAGCCGGCCATGGCAACGAGCACACGTCGAGCAGCAAGAATTTACGAAGCGCCCCAGGGATAATAGCACAACGCGATAGTTGTGAGTGCCGTCTCCAAAGTTGGACATCGAGAGAGACAAGGATAGTGCGTAAAAAAAGGATATCAAAGAAAGAAATTGACGATCATCTCGTATCAGATATAGCGAGGAGTAGGCAAGTCACACTTACATTGGCAGGTACATAGCTCTGGCCAAGCGTCTTCTGAGCGGACACATACATTCGGTACCAGCAGCCATCAGACCATGTAAAACTTTCCGCACGGCGACTCGGATCTTTCCCCATGTAAATTCAAGTCAACGCAGGAAAGAATGGTTCGTATAGGTGCCAGTGGCTTTGACGTTCATTGAACTCCATTCCCGCTGGAATTTGAAACGCGATATCCAAAAATGAGATAGTACTGTAGTACGCGGTTCCAAAACCTGGAAATACTCATCCCGCTGAAAAAATGTGCGGATAGCCAGCCTGAGCGCGATCATGATGGTGATCCGTATCAAGAGCGCAAGTGCCATGGAGTACTGCATTGAAATCGCTACCTGCCAGTGTGACCTTATTAGCTGTGAAGGTAAATGATGGCCAGTCTCAGCCCGGAATGGAGGCCGGCCCGGGGCCCTCCAAAATGGGGAAGCACAGGTGTTTGCTGAACATTTTCCACGTGACAGGCTAGCGCGTTGCAGTGATGCTCGACGTCCGGCGTCCAGCGCCCACTACTGATCGATCAACTCGCATTGATGGAATGCAAGCCTGCTGGCTCGCAAGCACCGCCAAGGGCTGTACTCAGTGACTCCGACAGGCATAACTGTCGTCTTCATTGTTTGCTCGGCGTCCTCGGTGCTTGTGCTTGTGCACTGCCTCTCTTGCTGCCTCACACTCCTTATTTCACGTATAAAACCGCGCATGCTTTTCTCTGGGAGCCTCATCAGCTAACTTACAACCCAGTAAATTCTTACAATCCTACTCCTGCTCTTACTCTTTTCACAATGATCTTCTCTATCACCTTTGCTCTTGCACTCCTCCTTACGCATGTTGCTCATGCACTTCCGCATGCGGAGCACAACAACACGCGGCGGTCGACAACCCTACTTGCCACATTCGACACCACGTACGACAACCCAAGCGGCTCGCTCAACGACGTCGCATGCTCAAACGGGGCGAACGGCCTCGCGGCAACGTTCCCGACGTTCGGCGACATTCCCACCTTCCCTTATATAGGTGGCGCGCCCGGCATTGTGTGGAACTCACCTAACTGCGGCGGGTGCTGGCAACTGGTCAGCGCAACGGGCGCGTCGATATTCATGACCGCCATCGACAGCTCCTCTACTTTCAACATCGCACAAGAGGCTTTTGAAGCGTTGAACGGTGGCCAAGTAGGACAGGGCACATTAGTGGTGTTTGCCGAACAAGTACCGCCTTATCTCTGTGGATTATGATGGATTTTTCTTCCACCCACTCCTCTTCTTCACATTCGCATATATACCACTTTAGATTATTGCACTTGCTAAGGACATTGATCTTGGGTATTTGGACTTTTACGTGCTCGTAGTAAATAATGTTGTCCTTGTTTCGTTCTCGTTCTTATTGGGCCCAAATCTGACGGACAATTTGTTTTGACGCTTTATCGATTTCGGGCGACGGCACAATTTCTCAGGTGACCATATGATCATCTGTACATTCTCAGGCTGTACATCCGCAATAAGCGATATTCAGATGAATGATATTGCCATCTGCGTACTCAAGGTTAGGCCAAGAAATCCGATAACATTTTGCAAAAGTACCAATGCATTTGGCCAATAAACCCTGATGACATTTGATCAAAAACCCCGATGACGGCCCATGGTGCCAAGCCAGGCACTCAGGTAGTGACGGGTACTTCCGCATCAATGCAACTAGTACGGTGTGAACGGCCGCCACCGAACTTCGAAGGACCTGGGATGCTGAAATACAATCATGACACTGTATTAATGTACTGGAGGGAGGAACCCAAGAAGCTTGATCGAGCGTTGTGTGTTGTATTTATAACCACGAACGTGTGATGGCGATGGCGGACGGCGCGCATACAGTGTTCGCTACTAGTGGTGAGTGTCTGGGTCTGAGGGTAGCGCAACGTACGTACAGAGTCTACACCGTCGTCACCGGTGACGACCGCACTCCACAGCGGAATTTTACCCGGAATGTGCCTTAACATCATGTGATGACAATCAGGGTATGGTGGCGGCGCACTCAATATAATATCTGACACTGGTGTGCGCCCATTTGCGCCCACGTGCGTTTTACCATCACTCTTCAATTGATGCCAGGGCCCCAATGGCCAACGTCCTCAAGTCTGCTTTCCACAACAAGGCACCTCCTTTTGTTTCGGTAGCCCATACAAAGC
>WHVC01000291.1:0-29821 GCA_015178925.1 Russula emetica | reverse complement strand
GGTTTGGGAGGTATGGGAGCTGCGCGCTACGTATGGCGGCAATGTCGACTTTCCGACAGGGGTGTAGTTCGTGCCTACGGGCGCGATGGGCTCAACTTGCGAGCCTGCTCATTATGCGCGGTATACCTTGCGCCCGATGCGGATTCGACACGCGACATGATAAGTGATGGTGTCACATCAGACTTTTTGAACGTAATCTCAGATCAAAGGGACGAGACGCGAATTTAAAGCATGACCGACCTCATTGCGTGCGTTGATCACGACGTGGGTTCCACGGAAGAAGCGGGCAACAGTGGTCGAATGCGTATGAAATAGCCCCTTTTTCGCCTCCGGAACTCCATCGCCACACCAGTTGATCTGCACGAACTTAGGCAGCTTGGTCTGTTGCAAGTAATTAGCAGTCAAAGGGGTAAGATATTCGCTGGGCCCACATTTGAATCTTTGACTCGACAAAAAAACGTATTGGATCCTAGCACGGCTCAGTGAGAGAGATTGAAAGAAACAGAAACCTTTTGACTTACCTCCCATCAGAGAATTCCTCCTCAAGATCTTCGAGGCTATTCCGGTAGACTGCACTCTGAGATCATTTGAGGCCTTCTCGTAGGTTAAGACGACCCAATCTATCCCGCGTGCGTTGAGGATATCTTGATATGCATTCGCGATATCTGGGCTTGATAGATTGACCTGCAAAGACATTGTCTCTCGAGCTAGAGCGTGCCTTTTGTCGCGGTCGCCAGTGGAGTGCGATTGCGGTGATCTAGCGCCGATACGAAACGTATTAAGTCATAGCTAAGACTTATTATCTGATGCCACAAATTATTTATTTAATTCTTACAGTTAAATTCACGAACACGATATGTACCCGTTCATACGTTCGTGTCTGGACATACACTAACACCGTCATATGCTTTTTGGCACAAAGCTTGATGAAAAGTCAGCCGTCTGCTTCTAAGCCTTGAGCCATGCGTAATCTCAATCCCTCTAGTGCGCTATGCCCCATAACCTCAGCTCGGTTGGGATAACTCGGTTCCAGCAATGAGTCGGAACGCGACAGAAACGAACTACGGCGAATAATATAATTGACATTACGTACCCTTGCAGAGTCATGAACTGAAAACCTTCGAGTGCTGGGATTAGCTTGTGCTGTGCCCACCCGTGTGACGACGTCTTGACGGAACTGTAACTAAATCTGGTTAATTTGTGTAGTACTAGTAGCTTTCTCTTACTATTCGGCCCCGTTCTTCAAGTTGTTTCCATTCATAACATGCCAAACCGATAGAGTGGCTGGATCCTGTGCCATAATATACCTTACCTTGCTGTGGACACCCCCGTAGCACTTCCCCATCAACAGAATACTTCCTGGCGAGAAGTGGAATCATGTCCAAGTACGACCCTCCCCTCCCGTCACAGACGACGAGCTCTGTGTTTACTATTCGATCTTCAATTTCTATTGATGCCCCAAAACAGAAAGTCTGGGACGTTTTGCTCGACTTTGCATCCTACAAAGAATGGTCTTTTTCTCTTTACAATCCACGGCCACCATCGATCACTAAGCTGTCATTGCTTTGTACAGGAACCCATATATGTGCGGCTCTTCTCCGGCTCGTCCGTGTTCTTTCCGAGCCCGTAACTGATCCATGTGAACTAGCCGCAAGCAAGAGATTATCAGCGACGACGATAAGATCCCCCTCCTTTCCCAAACAGCAGCGCCAGGCCGCCGCATCCGGCTACGGATCCACGTACCACCTACAATGGACGACGTGAGCACGAAAGGGTCCACGACGGAGGAGATTCTGACTCACGTCGACGACACGAGCTTCCGGCTCGCGTGGCGCTTTGCGACGCCAGCGCGTTGGCTGCTCAGCGCGGAACGCTGGCAGATCCTGCGGGACGGCGGGTCTGGCGATCAGAGGACTGTATACGAGACGTGGGAATTTTTGGGGGGCTTGCTGGCGTATGTGATCCGGTTTTTCATGCGCACAAAGCTGCAAAACTCGTTTGATGCCATGTCGCGCGCGCTCAAGGATGTGGCTGAACGTATGGATTGAGAGCGAAGACGTATAATATGATGTAAAAATGAACCGATATCCCGAATGCAAAGTAGGCTTCAATGCTTAAATCCTTGACGTCGCAACTGTCTGTACTGCTAGATCATGTTTACGCAGGAAAGAATGGTGCTAACGAGGATTTCTTCGTAGCTGAGAAGCGTCGGTTGTGGGAGTGCGCTGTCGTGTGCTCTTCAGGACCATTCTCAGTACGCTGGTCACCGAATTTCTCCCTGGAACTGACTAGCCAATCCTAGCATCACTAAGCCCGGGAGGTATGGTCGCTTCACGGCGGTTGGGACTCTTATATCTCTTGGCATGGAAAAACGGGGCTCCAGCACTGAAACAATACTCTCGTGAACCATGTGGGGGAGGAAAGAAAGACAATTATGACGGGCACGTGGGATGATATATGATATAAGCAACTGAAACTTTGCCGGCAGTTTATTGTTGTCCTCAAGACCTCGTTCAACAAAGAAATGCTTCTGGCTCACTCCTATTGTCTTCCTCTTTGTCCAGCGAGAATCGCTTTTTGTACTCGGGCTACTATTAAACATGGTCTTTCCTGGTTTGCCCCACTTGAACTATCGCCTCCACAAACCAACCTTTCTCAGCCTCCGTGGCATTCGATTGCTCAAGGTCTGAACTTTCTTCATCCTCGTCGGTGCCGTCACCAGTGAATACACTGCTATCTGATCTCCTCCTAAAGTTGTATCCGAGTCTAACACCACCTTCCTCGTAATTGTTTCTTTCCATCTCCGCATCTCTTGCGCACCTACAAATCAACCTCCTCGGCCGGACCAGTGCCTGTCGCTCCTTCCAGTCCCCTTCCGCGTTCCTAGTATTCAATCCAGCTCCATCGCATACCCCACGCATTTGCTATAATAATCTCCTCAATGACTACTCAGGACAGTCTCAACACATTCGATTTCCTTGCTCACCCTCACCCTCCGCGGGCTCAAACTTCAGCGACACGCCCACCTACTCCTACTGCACAAACTATCTCCCGTCATCGTTCCAATACTGTAACTACCATTTCTGCTTGGGCAGCGGGTATACTACCTGGTTCCCCGCCGCCTGCTAGTCCGCCCGCATCCTCGACGTTTTCTCGTCGTCCCTCTCTATTTGGCACGCGTCCCGCGCGCCAACATTCAAAGTCACTTATCGCATTTGCTGGCGCGCCCGATCCTAGTTTATGCACTTCAGAATACGCCTACACCGTCGTTCCACTACCCATCCCTCCGCATCCCGCTCCATCTCCTCGGTCATCTTCCCGTACAAAAAGAGGGTACATCAGCGGTCCTGATGAGATGAAGTTCTCCCCCCTTCTGGCGATGCGTCTGCGCAAAACCTCTACACAAGTGATGTCTGATTCTCGCTCACCAGACTCACCCAAGAAAAAAGGTTTCATGCGTTTCCTCCACCTTCAACGACGCTCCCGCTCTGTGCGCGCAAGCAAAGCACTTCCACTTCCACCGCCCTCCTCCCCCTCGACGCTTGCGTTCCGCATCGCACATCAGAAGCGTGCTCTCTACGCCCAGTGCGGCGCACTTCCACTTCCCCTCGAGTCGGAAATAGCAGTCATGCAATTTATGGACGGGGGCTCGCACGCGGACGCCGTTGCCCGCCTAGGTGCCACTTATAAGGACGAAGCAGGCGTCGTCTATACAGACGAGGCGGAGGCCAGGGAGTGCCTCCCGCTGTTGCTCCCAGTCGAAAATGACGCGGATGACGCGGATCTGTTCGGGCTGCTGAGTACGCGCTCTGGCATATCGGAAGGGTTCATCGTGCCCTCTTTACCGCCGTCACCTCTCACTCAGACGGGTCCACCACCAACGCTAGTGCAACATCCATCAACTCCGACACTTGCAGCCGCCTCTTCCCCCTTGGCATTATTATCTATCCCTGCGCGTGGAGGAGGCACCAGCGTGCCGGGATATCTACATACTGCCCCGCCTTCGCTACCCGTCCCATGTGGCGGTCTCGATTCAAAGGCGCAACTTTCTCCGCCTGTGGAAACGAATACATCGCGCGGCAAGCGCCGAAGACGGCCTGCTCCACTCACTCTGCATTTGCCGGCTCATGAGATGGGGTTTGAGGACTCGTTTGCACCGTGCGTGATTGTCGAGGCTCCATCTCCCATTGCACAGTAGGCTGGGATGAGTTATCCAGGGTAATGTTGACAACCGCACATAAAATGTAGCAAGAGCGCGTTGGAGCGCAAGAAGTCGACCAAATTTTGTACTTGTCTGTCTTACGTTGTATCCTGTTTCCCTCGCAAGTGCTGTTTCGCATCCATGCACGTACAATTCATGTCTCGGTATTTTCTGTATTATACCATCCCTGCAATTTAATTCAGGCCTGCAATTGTTTATCCTGTCGCATTTCCGTGTACAGTCGGGTTCTAAAGTCGCAATTGCTCGGGAGCAGCCCTTCTCAACAAGTACATTACCACCAGTTAGCGTTCTACACAATGGTACCCTGGAAGACGGTCACATCTGCCTGACAGACTTGTCCCCATAATACCCATTAGACACCTGCGCCCCTCCCTCTCGCCCTCACGGCAATCATACCCCGGGGATGGGTACCACGCCATGCGGATCCACGTAAAAGGAACCCTCCTCTAGGGGGCATCGGGGGCAACGCCCTACCTCTACCCATTCCCCTAGCGCCCCTAGTGCCTCCTCTTCCAACACTATCAACACTCGCTCTGCCCCTTCCACGCCGCCCGCGCGTGGGCGGTGTCTTTTCCGCATCGTCATCGTCACCATCATCGTCATCGTCATGCTGCTGCATCGTACTCGACTCCCCCACTTCCATATCAATATCCTTATCCTTGTGCTTATTGTCCAACGCCGCCTGGTGGTAATTTGCATCTGGTGGGTTGCCAATGGGGCGCGCCGCCGGGCGCCCGCTACGTGTAGCGAGGCCAGCCCTTCCGCGCGGCGCAGCGCCACCGCGGCCAAAGCGCACTGAAGAAGGGACAAGGCCAAGGGCCGAGACGTCACGCGCAAGCGCGTCCACTTCCGCGTCTTCGTTCCCATCCCCATCCATCGTCTTTGTTGTCCCCTCTTGCTCGGCTAACGCAGGGACGGAAGTAGAGTCGGGACCAAATTTCTCTTCCCCCTCCGTGAGGTTATCGTCACCCTGGCCATCAGTGTCCGACTGCAGTGATGAAGATTGTCGCGAGTGAGATGTAGATTCCTCATCTTCGTCGTTTCCCTCTGTGTCACGTGGGTGCCATGCTCCACGGAGTAAACTTGCGCCGTCACCCCAGCGGCGAAGCAAGCCGCCAATACCCTTGTTGGTGACGGCGAAAAAGTACTCCTTTGGATACGAGTGAGCAGCGATGAGGTGCAGCCTCCTTGCCTTGGGGTTTGCAAACATGCGTGAACAGGACGGGAGGTGGCACCCAAACTGTAGTGGCGGTGCGGATGTCTGTTAGCACGGCGGCATTCTCGGAAAGAGGGGGAAGGCGACGGCTGGACAATGATAACACATACAGTTTTCTCGCCGCGCTCTCGCCGTATTTCGGCTAAGGGGTCATGGCACTCTGTCAGGTGCTGTATTGGTTGTAATGAGTTATTGAAATGAAAGAGGTCAGGGAAGAAGGCATGGACGTACGAGTTCGAGAAGACGTGCATCAGGAAATACACAACCGCAACCGGGCGCGGAACAGATATGGGCGTGGTGCGTGGCATAGTGTGCCTCGAGAGCGCGAGAGTCAGATAACGGCGTCGGACGATTGGGCAGGTGGCATGTTGGGGGCAAAGTGCACCATAATGGCGATCGCGCTGGAGCGATTACTCTAGGTGCCTTTGGGGTCCTTTGAGAAGAGGATGCCCGAGACGGTGATGGCGTATGGCACCTTTTGATGGAGGAGGACATCAAGGATCCAGGAAAGCTGCGTTGGATGGTCTGCCTAATCCGGTGATGTCATCCATCCACCCTTCTCAACCCCCCGCTCTCACCGCCGAGCACGACCGTCAGAGGAAAGGTCACAAATAATCCTTCTCTTGACATTCTGCGGCACGCCTTTTAGCTCTCAGATCTGATAGGCTGTCCCCTGGACTACTGCCGTGCCAGCGAACAGAGCACCTCACCTCTACTTTCGTTCTTCTTCCTCCCCAACTCGATCTCCCAATATCCTCGTCAGCAGGGTGCTTGTGCTATATTACCTTGGGTACGGGCACGGAGATCACAATCTCTCAGCGTTTGGTACTACCCATACCTCACATGTGAGTCTCTGCCGCCAACTATTTCAACATCATTTACGAGGAACTTCCTATATCGTGCGTGTTTGCTGCCTCATTCTGTTACTCCTGACATGACGACATGACTGTATTCAGTACACCTACAATGTCGTCGTCGTCATTTGAACTCATGGGTCTCGGGGATCTTCCCCAGTACAAATCAGAGACATCATCCGACTACCCTTCCCAGACTGAATCTCCAACCGTTTTCATGCCTGTCATGCGTCCGCCTACCCCGGCTCCATCGCCACGTCCCATCTCCCCAGCACAAAGTGTCATATCATTCGCCTCCTCACTTGTTCCGCAGATCGAATCGCCTCCTTTCCAAGCCCTTATTGATGAATTTCAGTCTTTAGGATCCATCTCCCGACAAGAATATCTAGTTGCACTCCTCTCGCACTGCACTTCTCGCGAGCTTTTTTTTATATCAACACGTATCGCACCTCTCCTTAAGCGCGACTTTCTCGCAGACCTACCCATAGAGCTTTCTCTCCACATTCTCAGCTTTGTCGATCACCCACGTACGCTTGCGCGCATCGCGTGCGTCTCGCGCAAATGGCACGCTCTCGTGCAAGATGAGCAGGCTTGGCGTGGACTGGCGAGCGCGTACCATTTTGATCCTGCCTTGCATGGCCCATGCGAACCCGATGCGGATGAGGGCGATACAATAGGTGTTACGCATTCGCAGATCCCCAATGTGCTGACGCTCCCCTGCCTGCCTCGCCTTCCACGCGCCCTCCAACAGGCGCAGAGTTCGCAAGCTCTCTTCAAATACGCATGGTCAACCTGTATGTTCCCCGTCTTTCTGTGGTTCTCTTTCCCGAGTACAGCATATTCTAATACCGCCCCACTCGACAGTGGTCAACTGGAAGCGCGGTGGCCGTTGCCTACACGTACACCGCATCCCTGTGCTCGACCCCGATAATGGGGTGGTCACCTCCGTCGCACTCGATGCAGACTGGCTCGTCGCTGGCCTCGCGAATCACCGTATCCACGTATTTTCGACACACACGGGCTCGCTCGTACGCACCCTCGTTGGGCACGAGCTTGGTGTATGGGCTGTCGACCTCGTCTCGCGCGGCGGCGCACTCGATCCCTCTCATCCCCAACCTCCCCTGCACAACGCGAGTGGTTTGGCAGCGAGTGGCGGCGGTATCCCCGAGGTGGTAGATGGGTCCGCCCTACTTTTACACAACCGAGCGCCGGCTGGCGCACAGGTCCTTGATCCACAAGGGCTTGACCATCTCTTATCGCCATCCATGCGCGCCGTATTGGCGCTTGACGCACAGTATCCCCCAACGGTGCATGCCTATGAACAAGAGGACGGTCCTAGTCAGTCAGAAAGCGCATGCAGTGACGTCGCTGGTGCAACGCGCGGATGGGGCCAGCCCGGGGCACTGGTGGTTAGCGGTGGTTGCGACAAAGACGTGCGCGTGTGGGACGTGCGGACTGGGTGCGCCTTTCTTTCCTCTTATCCATTCTCGTCACTGTGATTCTAATCCGCGAACGGGCGTGGGTGGATAGTCTCACACTATACGTCCTTCGTGGACACACCTCGACAGTGCGCTGCCTCAAAGTGATACACAACCGGCCCATTGCGATAAGCGGTTCGCGGGATAGCACGCTGCGCGTGTGGGATGTACAGCGCGGGCGGATGTTACGCATCCTTTCTGGGCACACAGGCAGCGTGCGTTCGCTGGACGTTTGCGGGAATCGTGTCGTAAGTGGAAGCTATGATGGTACTTGCCGGGTATGTCGCACCTTTCCCATATTCTAGCGGGTGTATTTTTAGTGGCGCTGATAAGCGGGCAGCTCTGGGACGTGGACACAGGCGAATGTCTGCAGGTCTTCCGTGGACACTTCAACCAGATATATGCAGTAGCGTTTGACGGCAAGATCATCGCTTCCGGTGGTTTGGACACCACTGTGCGCGTGTGGGACGCACTTACCGGGTACGCCAACAGAAAGGATTTCCCTTTAACTTGGTCCTTAACTCGAGGCCTGCATTTCCAGACACTGCATTGCAATGCTGCAGGGCCATACTGCACTGGTGTGCTCCTTACAATTGACGCCGCACACACTTGTGACTGGCGGGGCAGACGGGCGGGTGCTAGCATTCGCGCTGCCAGACTTACGCATACACACGCGGATCGCAGCTCACGATTCGTCGGTTACGTCGCTGCAGTTTGACGAACAGTTCCTCGTCACGGGCGGGAACGACGGTCGGGTGCGCCTGTTTGATGTCGGCTCCGGCGCGTACGTCCGCGATATCACCGCGCCGAGTGAAACGGTGTGGAAGGTGGTGTTTAGACGGGAGGTGTGCGCGATAATGTGTCGCCGAGCAGGAAAGACAACTGTGGAGATCTGGAGCTTTAGACCTCGAGAGGAGAACAGCGAGCGCTTGCGCATCGCAGTGAGGTGAGACGAGCTGAGCGGAGGCAGTGCACGCGTGTACTGGTTTGAATCAAGCGGATGTGTAGTTGTACTGTATCAGGATTTACATCATTTGAATTTTGATTCCTGCCATCATTGATAGCAGTAATGTTTCAAGTAGAAAATAGGAAAGAGGCTGAGGGCCAATATGGGGATCGGACGCAGGACTTTCGCGTTCAAACTGGCTGAGCTAGTCAGCCAACGGCCCATAGCAAGGTTATTACATAAGCCCTCGGGAGCGAAAAGGCTGATAAGCAGCCGGTACATGGCAGTGGGTGGCGCTGTACAGTACTGCCAGTGATCCACAATCATCCGTGATCGACCGCCAGTACGTAGGGATGAACATTCTCTTCAAAAAGACCACTGGCACAGGAATGGAAGTGAGTGTTTGACTAAAGAAACGAACAATTGTCTATTTCTCAGTTCGTGTTCATGTGCACGACTTCCCGTTACTGTAAGGCTATTATTGATCGAATCTCCGTTATAGCACTCCACCGGAGATTACAACAAGTCATCTGTCCTGTGCAAATGCACTCACGGCACTTTAGAAGGACGTCCTAGTTAATCCGGGTTTGAGCACGTCAAAGTCACCAACCCGGTATATTACCACTATTACGGCAGGCAGAGTTTGATGCGGTGTGATCCGAGTGAAGACAAGACGCAGAAGAGTAATTTCAATAGAAAACGTACAATGGTGGACGTTGCTATCAACCAGGACCACCGGTGCTACTGTATGTTTGTGGACAGTACCGTTTAGAGTCGGAGCGGAACGTTTGTTTTCACTCCTGGATATGGGGGATTGATCACGATGATCGACGCTGGCGCCCTCCTCGGGCGCGCCGTGCAAGTCCCGGGTTTACATATATACTGTGGGAGCTGTGGTGCTGCGGTGGTGATCGAGTCAGTAGGATGCCATGACCATCTTAATACTATCACGTACTGTACTGAGTAGTACCGTGCAAGAAGCCCCGAGCTGGAATGAATAGCAGAAGAGGTCTCGAGACTCGAGCATCGTGAAAGTTGAAACTGATCAAGAAGATAAGGAGTGAATGGGTGGCCGTGCCGAGTCGTCAAGCCGACAGTAACAAAGCGATGCACTCATTACCTAATCCAAGTTCGTCTGAAAACGCGTGACAGGGGCAGAGGGGCAGGACCGAAACAAGAGCCGGATAAATGAGAAGCGGTGAACACTGAACAGTTCATTCTCAACCTTTTTCACCCCCCTTCTAACCCACGTCCCTTCCACTCTTCGATACGATTGCATGTCTGGTTATTCTTCCATATTCTCTGCAGGTCTTCTTGCTACTGCAAGACCGCAAGACCATACCAACTCTGCGGATTATACCACACCCGACTGTTCCATTAACATGGACAGTGATTCCGACACGACACCCACGAAATTCAACGCCGTACCGACTCCCTCTTCTGAAGACGTGATGAACTACTTCGCGCAGCGCGGTCGTGCCTCGAGCAATGCGAGCGCGACGTCCTCGGTCTCGGCGCTCGGCGGTGTTGGTGCTCCCCGTTTGCGACGGCGACGGAGTAGTTTGAGCGTCGCAAATAACGGCCTGAGTGCCGTCAAGAGTCCGCAGCGAAGTGCAGGCATGGCTCTGCAACGCACTGCCCTCATGAGTCCCGGCGGCCGTGCGCGCAGCGGCAGTACAGATATGGGCTCGGTTGATCTGTCGTGTGTTGACGGTGAAGGACACGGGCTAGTTCCAAGCAGAGTTGGCGGTGGACGTTCTCGAAGTGGAAGTACGAGCGGCGCGATGCGGTGAGCAGTAAACGGCCCTTATATTCCACTCTCTTCCGCTGACTTCCCTCTTTTTAGAGCACGCCGTGCACTCCGCAAGCCACCTCCCGTTCCTCCACCAAACGTACCGCTGCCACCGCTCCCTACCACGGTGACTGTGACAGATATTGTACAGCGCCGTCCGCTCATGCATCGCGCGCGAACCTCCGAAAACTTTCCCCCGCTTAATGTCGCTACTCTAAACCTGGATCCAAACTCATCCGCATTTTTCGCGCCTGCCCTTGACTTTACAAACAATTTGAAGGCCATGACTGCCAAGGGCAACAGTACCCCGTCCTCCAGTCCGCTGGCAGAGCTCTCTGCCTTCTGGGGGTCCGGTCCGCGGATGAACGAAAACTGACGATCTGCTTCTCTGTGAGCGGATTGTCTCAAAACGCTTTAAGACAGGCCCTACGTTTATGACATGTTTTCTGGATGCACCGCCGCTCTATTTTTGCTCGAGATTTCTTCGCCTTTTTTCGCCTGCTCAAGTTACCGTATATTTCCACTAATGCTTACTTGCATTATACTGTCCCATTCCGAACCAGTTGCTATGTTCGCCTGGTATTGCGTTCAATTTTTTTTTTGCCCTTTAATGATCCTCATTGATTGAGTACAATCTATTTATAATAATATTCTCGTCATCGAGTAAACTACTTTCTGTTCTGCACAAGTTGTCATGGAACTGCTTTGTTTTGCCTACTTCACTGAATAATGATAATGATCACGTTGATACGTTGCATCCTAACTTACTTTTAGCATGGTGTGTTCACTATTGTGGTGTCAGCGCGCACACCAGGGGTGAAAAAATTTATGTCCCTGAGCGGATTCGAGCCGCTGGCTTCACGGATTTGCACTAACTAAGCCACAACGTGATGATTTAACCACTAATCGACAGGGACTTAACATTGTGTTGTCAAATTGACATATCCATGCAGAAGAGAACCTCTCTCCGATGTCCGTGGCTCCCGTTTCCCAAAACATGAAAAAAGACCTGAGTGCTGTCACTTCAATATTACTGTAATGGCGGTTCCTCACGGTTCGTATCCCTGTTAGGCAATCTGACTTTCCCTACGCACAAGCTGGCGTGACTTGTTGCTCACTCGTTGTAAGGAGCCCTCTACTTCTTTACAACTGGCTTTCACGCACATGCTGTGTGAGAAATGAGAGAGAGTCCCTCAAGGCCTTTTTCGACTTAGGCCAGTTATAGGCATGGCCTGTAACCCACTGACTCGGAGGCATTTCGCGCCGCTACCGCATCATCGCCGTTCATCTGTCCAATGCCGAGATGGCTGTGCTTCTTTTTCAATGACAGGAAGTTGGATTTGTGCGTCCAGAGTGCGAGAATGTCACGGTGAACGTGCGTCTTTCATACGTATTTTACCAACTCCAATCACGACATGCTTGCGCTGCGCGTTAAGGCCGTCGCGACAGATGGCATTTCTTCACCGTCTCCACGTCTCGTTGTATTCCGAGGAGATCCCGCGTAGATACCTTCCCTGAGTTCTAGGCTCTTGGACGGCTATCGTGGCTCAGTAGCGCTCACTGACGGCTGTGGTTATCATTAAGGCTTTCACTACTATCGACTTGCTTGGCTGATTCTGGAAATCGTTCGACGTAAAATCGGCGGGAACCCACGGACGTCTTTCTCTATTTGGCTTGTGTGCCACCTTGGGTGGCACACATCCATTCATGCTGTCATCACCGTGACCGTGAGAGAATTGAGAAGCGAGTTGCGTGAAGAGAGGTATCCCCTGTGCTAGGGTCACGACTTGGAGTTCCTTTCCCCTTTGTTCTCCTTCACCACTATCATCTACTCCTCTTTTCCATCGTGAGTGCCCGCCGTCTAAACGAATATGTACAGTGGCAGGGTCAACTAATTGACTCCACATCTCTTGAAACCTACTTTTGCAAGGGCCGATGCGTGAAGTCATTTCTGTACACGTCGGTCAGGCTGGGGTGCAAATCGGCAATGCCTGCTGTAAGCCAGCCCACTAATATACTAATGCTCCGTTGTCGATTCAATAAGTTAATATATGCCGCAGGGGAGCTATACACAGCTGAGCACGGGCTGGGCGTGAGTTCAACAACCTAAAAACCCTTCGCGCACGAGTCTAACGTCCCTTTCGTTGTTCTTAGCCGGATGGCCGTCTTCAGGGCGGAGACAACGTGCGAGGAAATGGTGCCGATGGCTTTAGCACCTTTTTTTCTGAAACGTCGTCGGGGAAATACGTTCCGCGTTCTCTTTACATTGATCTTGAACCCAATGTCATAGACGAAGTCCGAACGGGCAAGTACCGCGAACTCTTCCACCCAGAGACGATGATCACTGGGAAAGAGGACGCTGCGAGCAACTGTGAGTACACACACTCTATGCTTTTACGGTTTGATGGCGTGTGTTTAAACGGATCGATAGATGCGCGAGGTCATTACACTGTCGGCAAGGAGAAGATCGACGTCATTCTTGATAAGGTCCGGCGTCTTGCGGATAACTGCACCGGCCTCCAGGGATTCTTCGTTTTCCATTCCTTTGGTGGCGGCACTGGCTCCGGACTCGGAGCCCTCTTACTGGAACATCTCTCTACTGACTACGGGAAGAAGTCGAAACTGGAGTTCTGCGTGTATCCTGCACCTCAACTCGCCAACTCTGTCGTCGAGCCGTACAACTCTGTGCTGACGACCCACACGACCCTAGAGCATGCCGACTGCTCCTTCATGGTGAAGCGATTGTTGTCATATGAGCTCCGTTTAATGAGCCATTCGTTTCAGGTTGACAACGAAGCAATCTTCGGGATCTGCAAAAAGCACCTCGGGATTTCCCTGCCGACTTTCACCAATTTGAATCGACTGATCGCTCAGGTCGTCTCTTCGATCACTGTTTCTCTTCGCTTTACTGGTTCCCTGAACGTAGATCTGAACGAATTCCAGACGAATCTCGTTCCGTTTGTCTTTTTTTTGTCTTGTCTTCTGATGACCGTTCCTTAACCAGGCTGTTAACCCGCAGCTTTCCCCGTATTCATTTTCCTCTTGCCACGCTTTCACCCATTGTACCTGTGGACCGAGTGCAACACGAGATGAACGATGTTGCCAATATCACTGCCGCCTGTTTCCAGCGCGGCAACCAGATGATCAATTGCGACCCGATGGAGGGGAAGTACAGTACGCCATTTCTTCTTGATCTACGGCAGCTTTAACAGTTGGCCACAGTGGCCTGTGCGTTGCTCTACCGGGGTGATGTCGTCTCCAAGGACGTTAACACTGCGGTTGCCCAGCTGAAGACTCGCCGCACGATCCGGTTCGTTGACTGGTGTCCGACAGGTTTCAAGATCGGTATCTCCAACGAACCACCAGCTCACATCCCCGATGGAGATCTGGCTCGAGTGGTTAGAAGCGTTTGTGTGCTGTCCAATACGACTGCCATCTCTGATGCGTGGACTCGGCTGGATCGTAAATTCGACCTGCTTTACTCTAAGCGGGCTTTTGTACACTGGTATGTTGGCGAGGGAATGGAAGAGGGTGAGTTCTCGGAAGCAAGGGAGGATCTCGCAGCTCTTGAGAAGGATTACGAAGAAGTGGGGGTTGACTCGGCGGATGTGGAAGAGGAGGGAGAGTATTAGGCACATCTTTCGTTTTCTTCCTCTCGTTTCTTCAGCTCAGGCTCTTACCAATCGTTCGGACTGTCACTTTTGTCTCTGCGCACGCATTCAATTACTCCTTAGATCCATTGTAGTGTCGATACGATGCCTATCGCAATTGTAGTATTTGGCCCTGTGCCACTCCATCATTCAGTTTACCGAACTGACGACTATAAGTCCTGCTTGTTATGCCAGACAGACCTTGTGGGCTTGCAGCCAGTAGATAAGGGGTTCACCTCGGTAGCTATCTTGGTGTGGTGAGTATAGCAGATCGCTTGCAATTTACATAGTCCACATTCCTGATAGGTCCCTTTCAGTGGCTTGCTCGTGTACGCGGTCCAGTAGGCTTCAGACTCGTGAGTGCAGGATTCGTCCATCTTGAGGCAGTTTTCTGCGCGGGGCTTATGTAGATGCATGAACTATCTGAAATTTGGAAGTGCTGAATTCTTCGATCGAACGTAACATCGATATCCCCGCCTCCGAGTCGGATATTTCTTAGGCGTTTTTAACATGCTATCAAGCATGCCCGGGTCATGGGGCACTTGTAATTCAATGCCGATGAACAAGTTGAAAGAGACGACAATCCGAAAAGGGGGGGATATCGCACAACTTGAAGAGTGAGCAGACGAAGGGTTTGTCTACGTGGTAAGGCCTGCCAGTGGGCCACATGCCCAAGCACCTGCCTTAGGCAATTCGAGCCTTAGGCTCGAAATTCAAAGTGGGACATTGTGCCTCATGATCATTGGCAACAGCCTCAATTAATAATATGGGTGCCCCAGCACAGGGAGAAATGGGATGGGTACCGTGATCACGCTTACTGTATTTGACGTTTCCTAAATTGGTATTTGGATCTTATCTTATCTTATCTGCCAAAATTTGCCCACCTGAAGTTGCCAGTTGGTTGTCAGTCACCGCGGCCTTGAAGAGAAGTGATGATTTTGCAGCGCTGCATCCTTCCCGTCCTCAAAACTAGTGCACGATGTGCATTTCCGGGTTTTCGCAGAGTGGCAACCAAGTCGGATTCAAACGCTGTGAGCGCTACCTCACTGGCCTCACCTTCCATTCCTACTTCTCATATGCTTGCTAACGCAGCCTCTGAGACGAACACCACTTTATGACTTTCATATTAAACATGGTGCAAAGATGGTTCCCTTTGCGGGCTATCATATGCCCCTGGTGTATGGCGACGTCGGCCAGGGTTGCCTCCCTTTCAACTTTCCAAATTTAATTTTCTGATATTGTCTATAGTTGCCAACCATCAGTATGTGCGACAAAGCGCTGGTCTCTTTGATGTCGGACATATGGTACAGTCCAAGTAAGCGTTGTCAGTCGTCCCTGTTTCGCCGTTGAACAACGACACGCCTGTCGTCTAGCTTCCGCGGCGCCACAGCGACACAATTCCTGGAATGGTTGACTCCATCGTCGCTTTCGACTCTAGCACCGTACACATCCACCTTATCTGTGTTCCTCAACGAACGCGGCGGCATCATTGATGATACCATGCTCACGAAGCACGCGTCAGACGCGTTTTACGTAGTCACCAACGCCGGTCGGCGCGCGGAGGATTTAACTTGGTTCGCGGCACGACTGGCTGAGTGGAACGTCAGCGAGCGCGCGAAAGATGGTCCAGTGGAGCACGAATTATTGGATGAATGGGGGTTACTTGCACTGCAGGGTACGCCACATCTTATATGCGCCCTTTCGGAAGTCAGCCTTGATGACCTCGAAAAACGGACAAACAATAGGTCCTGCTTCAGCTGACCTTTTGCAGGCCTTGACGTCGTACGATTTACGCGCTTTGACTTTCGGGAGAAGCGCATTTGTTCCACTCGAAGGTATTAACGTACACGTCGCACGTGGTGGGTATACCGGTGAGGACGGCTTCGAAGTCAGTCTCCCAATTCATTGGCTCCTGGCCCCAGCCCCTTTGATTTCCCTCCTGACACTCGATTAGATCTCCGTTCCTCCTGCGCAAGCTCCTTTCCTTGCGTCAGCGCTCCTCCGCTCGCCGGTCCAACTCGCCGGTCTTGGCGCACGCGATTCCCTGCGGCTGGAGGCGGGATTATGTCTCTATGGAAACGACCTGGACGAGAACACCACTCCTGTCGAGGCTGGTCTTTCCTGGGTGATCGGAAAAGATCGCCGTGCTTCGGGAGGATTCATGGGCTCGGAGGAGGTTCTGCAACAGCTGAAGAATGGACCGTCAAGGCGGCGCGTGGGATTAATCGTTGAAGATGCCCCTGCTCGTCGTGCGTGATTCTTGGTCATCCTTCCTAATGTTATATTAACTAATCCTTGTTAGAGGGTGCGAAGATTCTTACACCTGAAACGTCAGACGAAATAGGTGTGTGTTGCTTTTCCGGCGACTATACGCAACGATGAACACTAGGTGTACGTAGGTGTCGTCACGTCAGGTATTCCGCTCGCTCCGACGGTGGGTAAAAACATTGCAATGGGTTATATCAAGTCCGGTTTCCACAAAAAGGGGACCGCGGTCATGGTGGAAGTGCGTAAGAAAGCTCGTCCGGCTCTCGTCACGCCTATGCCGTTCATCCCGACCCGATATTGGAGAGGTTGAGCTGCTTAAAAATCTGATTACTAATGTAGGGGCATTATCTCATTCACATTTGCCTACATGTCAGACGTACCCAGAAATTGTGTGAGTAGCGCAGACCTCATCCGTTATTATCATGCATCCTTGGCCATCTGAGTGGCCTCTCCCCAATGATCCTACTTCTCACTCCTCTCGTTCCCGCAATTCCTGTGGCTATTTTGTCCCCTTGAGCCACTTCATAGGTGTGCAACCCCCCAACATGGCATTCGTCCTCGGTGCAAGGAAGGGAGATAGGCGCATGGCACCCTATAATACCACCCTGGTAAGTGCCAATATCGGTTGCCATGTCCCACTCGAAACGTGCACTGCCCCCAAAACAATGACCTCGGCCGGTAGTATTCCGTCTCCTCCCCCAATTCTCCACCTGGGATGATCTGTATTTGGACGCCCCTCGTACTCCTGGAAAAATCAATAAGAAACTGACCAAAGCGAGGTGGGAGATTCTTTACATGCCTCTAGATATTTAATGACAGTGCGGCCGACATGTTGTGCGAACTTTGCAACAGTTATAGGGTTCTTCGAGCGCGAGTCGTCGCGTGCCTGTACTTGACGCTTCCATGTCCTATAGCCAGGCCACTATGATGGCACGAAGAAGTCATCAGCAAAATAGCGCACCATTCCCTTCCGGATGAGGCGACAGTGCCACGATAACCGAAGAGGGAACAAGGACAACTATCATACAGCAGTCTCCTTACCTGGATACCCACGTGGAGTGTGCTTTGTCCTCCAAGTGGTGCATACGTTTTTGCCCCGAGAACCTCGCGCGGTCCTTCTACGGCCTCGTGGAGCGCGAGGCCGACGGTACGGTCTTGACGCACAAAAAATATTGGGAACTGCAAGGTCGCGTCCAGCACGTATTTGTTCATCGCGCCCTGGCTCTGCGGGCTCCATAATGCTTGCGGCACAACTGTCCCTTCTAGGTTACGAACGTCGTAGTCCAACAGACGTGCCTTTGGCTCCACCCGCTTGTGGCAAGTACGACTAGATGTCTCTACAATGGCGTTGAGGACACCCTGGCTCGTGAAGCATGCTCCTGGCCAAGTGGGGACATCCCAGCATAGCTGAGACCTTCGGATGCTCCCTTTGAGCAAGTAGCCAAAGTAAACTTCGGCGGCTCTTGGTCCGAACATGTAGGAGATCGACCCGTCGACCAAAATGTCTGACGGGGCCCGGTAACTTGACGTACACGGTGCGAGATAATTGTACGTTTTTTTCGCTTCGTCCATCGACGGTGGGTGCAGGGAGATGCGATGGTGGCGAAGTGGGATAAATTGTAGATGTGAGGGGTGAAGTCAATCAGTTTTTCTACGGAAGGTGGAGGGCGTCTTTCAATCCCTAACGGTCATATCCCCTCTCTCTGTTTGGGCCTGCGTTGACGCTCAGGATGGCGATGAAGTATGTTGTAATGCACATTTCAGCCTCGAAAGATGGTCACCTCTTAAATGAGGCCTACCCATTGTGCCAATTAATACCGTTTCGTGCCTTTTCCGTGAGCGCCATCCGCGGCCCGACACCAGGACTATGCTGTCAACCCTCAATCAAGATTGGGGCACTTCGTTCCAAATCACATCAATTTTCACGATACAGCCACAACATCAGGCAGGGCCGGCGATGATACTACGTCGACTTGTTTTCCCAGGGGATCGGTGCGATTTTGTCAAATGGATCTAAGAAACGTTTATATATATATATATAACCCCCACACGTGGGGCACAGTACGAGACATGCGAAAAAAATTCAGCCGGTCCTCGGAAGCTCTAAGGCATCAGGACCGAAACTGTGGGGAAGCAATTCTTCGAGCGACGTCTCGAGAAGACCCAGCCCATCATTGTCATTGGCGCTTTCATATCCAGCAGGCACTAAAAAGATAGGCATTGTGAGTGCACAAAACTCGCGGATGACCTGACGACAAATGCCGCATGGAGCGAGCGGCTGCGCTACGTCCCTACGTCCAATTGCCAGTGTGAGTTCTAACTCGGAAATACTGCAGTAGGGATGATCAGAGCCACAGATGACGCACGTATTTACTGCGAGAGCAACGAAAGAACGGGTGCCTTCGCTCTGCGTGGTTGGGATCAACAAGGGATTGGAGATGTCGAAACCAAACAAACGTACTACAGCCTTTACAATGGCAGTGCGTTCTGCGCAGATAGTGCCACCTGTTACATGTTACAACACTTATCTCACTCCAAACACATCGGCTTGTCCGAGGAAGACATACCATAGGATGCATTCTCTACATTTGCTCCCTTTATTATCCCACCATTTAGGGTAAGAAGGGCCGCTCCGACACGGAATTTAGAATAAGGGGAATATGTCCCGTTCTTGGCTATGCGGAAAGTCACACTTCAAAGTCAGTAGTAATCAAGGAGGGAAAACGTGAGGCGCTAGATGCCTTCTATTGCAGCTCGGATCAGTCGTTCACGATCTAGAGTTGATATCTTCTCAGCCCTGGTTGTCATCGTTGTCGTCGAGTACAATTGATGATTGATTCAATCAGACTCCGATTGGATGGCAGCGGACGGAATAATCTTAGTAAGTCTACTGTAATTGCTGTGCTGCGATCTTCGGTACCACGACAGTCGGACTACCTCATCTTACAGTAATCAGTGGCTGTAAAGAAAACTGGATCAGTACGAGACTGTATTCACCCGTAAGTAAGTACACCGGATTTCGGATCTAGACCACAGCGAACATATTTCAATCCCAGGCGGACCAGGCCGGTGTGGCCACAAGACTGAGGTCTGAGGGCCGCCGTAAAGTACTTAAAAACGAGGCCCTAAATATATCAAGATAATGGTGTGGTTCATTTATATCCAAGACTCTTGAAGTGCGTGGAGAGTGGCGCACAAGGACAGACACGGACACCGGCGACCAAGAAAGGAAAGCTAGGAACTACTAGTACACATAAGACGCCGCGCATGTTCAAGTTTACCATGACTTCAAGTTCTACTTCAACTACCGCGTGATGAAACTCGTCTCGACAATCAGTTGCGGAGAGGGGATGTCAGTGCCAAGTGAGGGAAAGGTCAAGAAACAGCTCAAACGCGTATTAAGTGTCGGTTTGTTTTTACACTGTTGGGGCTTTTAATTGGAAGGTGAAGGCTATTGAAGTCCATAGAAGCATCACAAGGTCGCATCAGACGGCAAGGAGGCGACAGAGCCCTGTAGAACCACGGTTCAGCACAGCACATTTAGGACACATCACGGGGTCCGAGGAGTGAGGACATATTATACTCGAGTATAGTACTGTCCGTCTCAACGGGGGCAATGAAAACTGACGGCTGTGTTCGGAGATGGACAACTAACTCGAAGCAAATAGTAACGCGCGAACTTCGCTGGGCTTACTGTAACTGGATTTGTTACGGTGAACGAACAAATTGAATGTGATGATTGTTGGCCAGTGCAATCAGTGATTGCCGGTACTGCAGTATCCCAGAAGTGTCTACCTCACAAGTCAATTTCCCAGTCGTCCCGGGTGAGCGTATGTGTATACAGAGTGTGTTTCTTGTAATGAGGAGATGGCGTTTATCCATTGAGTATTTTGCGTGATCATCATGATAGTGGTACAGTAGCTTGGGAAAAACTGCCCACTTTAATCAACTTCGGCAACTCTACGTAACTTAATGATATGTCATTTGTGTGAAGGCCTACATCTCCACCCTGAAAGCTTCTGTCGGATCGAAACACCGCAAACAGTAGACTTTTCGGTTTTTTAGTACGGGAGAGGCTGTACTGACCCACTCGGAAGCCTATCCGGGACTCAAAGTTAAGACCGGGACAAGAAACTGCCGCGATTTAGAGACGTCTGTGTCCTGGAATCTTAGTAACCTGGATTCGTAGGAAACTCATATGAACTGAGGACATAGAAAGTCCACAAGTGAAAATGTTTTGTATCAACGATGTTCGCCCGGGGAGTCCGGGACTGTACAAGGACAGAGTAACTATGGTGTGACCTTCTTGATGGGTGTCCTTGCGGGCGTTGAGAAGTTCACAGGTCTCCCACGATGGTGGGAAACGGAATCGGGTTTCATCCTACGTGTTCGACCTAAGGCCATGGGTATGAGAGCACAAAAAGCCTAAACTTGAACCTCGTATCACAGCCTTCAGGGGTATACAATACATTCCCCGGAAGTGAGAACATCCGTCGAATGCATGGTCTCTGGAATACCCTACGGTCTCTTCATCAAAAAATTTAAAGACAATAAGACCTGGGCGGCGGCATAAATTCGGAAGACAGTTTGATGGCTCAAAGATCATGTCCCTCTCCTTTATTTAGGGAGGCAGCGAATTAAACCTGAGTCGGTCCTCGGACAGCCGAATAAGCTCTTCTCGAGCGCTCCTCCCATGCAACCGGGGGCTGAATCAGTCTGTCCTTCGTTTCTATTGGTTTCGCGGATGGCGGCAGGACGCAGAGCATCACCCGAGCCAGGAGCTGGGAACCAGAAAAATATGCGTTGACATCGACAGTCACTAGAAATGAAACCCCACAAAGACGTACTGGTCTCACTTTTGGGAGGAAGAACCGCAGGGGAATGGTTCATCCTACTTGTTAAACATAACTTGAAGACTGGGACTATTGAAGTATATACCACAATCCGCCAAATGCTGATGCATATGACCTACGCATCACCGCTTCCGGGACATACAGTACGCTCTGCGGAAGTAAACATATAATTGGTTCCGGGACGACCTACCTCCGATCACTTCATTAACCTAGTTGGAACGCCGAATGTCTCGTAACAACCTAGATGCCATGTGAGGAGCCTTAATTTGGGCAAAAAATCACCATCGATGGGGAATATCATGTTTCTGAAACAAACGTATTGATGTGTATGGCGCGAAGGAGCGACGGCACGATCAGAAACTGCCCAGCTCGTAAAACTCGAATTTCATCGACGATGGTCGATTTATACAGCGCAAAAGCGGAGGTATCTATATCTGGACTGATCAGATGCGACGTGACCAAGCGGTCACTGGGTTTCTGATCAGTAGAGTTGACATATGAATCCAGTATATGCCGCCAAGGCGCATATCGAACCAGGGAGTATCGTTCTGTGTGAAGGGATTACCACCAATGTGAGACAAATGCGATCCTTTCAACCCGGGTGTGTGAAAAATTAAAACTTCTATCACGAAATGCGCAGGTCACTGCACTCACATGCACTGGCATCTAAGCGACGTGGATCCCCTCCATCAAGTGCAAGCGGCTCTGATGCGCCGCTGACTTGAAGGATACACTGTTACCAATTGAAACGAACCACGGCGATTAAGATTAAAAACGTGAGGGCACGCAGATTGGCGCGAAGGACGAAGGAATGAAGTATTGGGTCAATAGATGACACACATGAGGTCACATTATACCTTGAAACTGGAAATTTGAAACACGGTTGTTGGTAGTATTAGACGGCATAGAATGGTTCACAATCCCCTACTATAAAGCAGAGTTTTCGGAAAAGGAAGGTGGGGGAGCGCGGTGATTGGAGGAAAAGTGCCCGGAAAGGAATGGGCGCTGTCCGAGAATGGAAGGGCGTGGGAGAGCTGTGAGGGCGTGGGAGAGCTGTGTTGGGGGACATTATAATCCATGGTTCGCCGAAATGGAAGGGCTGTCCGAGAATGGAAGGGGAAATTTATGTCAGCATTGGTCAGCGCGCCAGCGCTGACAGGCATGCGTCCCGGGCCGATAGGCTGGGCACTGCTCAAAATGGAAGGTAACGATTTGTAAGTGGCTGCCCCAGCTCAAAATGGAAGGAAACGATTTGTAAGCGTCCCGGGCCGATAGGCTGGGCACCCGGCTCAAATGGAAGGTGACAATTTGTAAGCAAAAACGCGCACCGGCTGTGGCTGCCCCAGCTCAAAATGGAAGGAAGAAATTTGTAAGCAAAAAACTCGCCTGCTGCCGGCTCAAAATGGAAAGAGGCGATTTGTAAGCAAAAACTCGCGCTGCCTGTCACTGTGCTCAAAATGGAAGGAGGCAGTTTGTAAGCAAGAAACTGTGGCTGCCCCGGCTCAAAACGGAAGAAAGCAATTTGTAAGCAAACCTCCAACCAAAAAAGAAACTGTGGCTGAGCGGCTCAAAATGGCAGGAGGCAATTTGTAAGCAAAAAACTCGCACTCCCTGTGGCTGCCCCAGCTCAAAACAGAAGAAAGCAATTTGTAAGCAAACCTCGAACCAAAAAGGAAACTGTGGCTGAGCGGCTCAAAATGGAAGGTGCCTGTGGCTGCCCCGGCTTAGAATGGAAGGAAGCCATTTGTAAGCAAAAACTCGCACTGTTTTGTTTTCTTTATGTTTTTTTTCGAATGTTTTTTTTTCGAAATGTTTTTTTTTCGAGATGTTTCTTTTTTTTATATGTTTTTTTTTTCGAGATGTTTCTTTTTTTTATATGTTTTTTTTCAAGATGTTTCTTTTTTTTATATGTTTTTTTTCGAGATGTTTCTTTTTTTTATATGTTTTTTTTCGAGATGTTTCTTTTTTTTATATGTTTTGTTTTCAAGATGTTTCTTTTTTTTATATGTTTTTTTTTCGAGATGTTTCTTTTTGTTATATTTTTTTTTTTCGAGATGTTTCTTTTTTTTATATGTTTTTTTTTCAAGATGTTTCTTTTTTTTATATGTTTTTTTTCGAAATGTTTCTTTTTTTTTAATGGTTTTTCTTTCTTCAAATGTTTTTTTCAATGTTTTTTTAAATTTACATCCATTAAAAATGTCTTTCTTTTACAGTGATAGCATCTCTTAACATATTAATGTGTGCTTTATGCACTTTTTGGCATACAACACCAGCCAAAAAAAAAAAAACAGGTAAAATGTGACAATTTGCAGGAACATAACTGTATGACTGTTTAAGATGCCTTTTTTCAAAAAATAAAATAAAGTGCAACAAAGTGCAAGTGCCCTGCCAAAAATAAAAGTGTGTTTGGACATGTTTTTATTTTTATTGGCACATGTGATATAACATTCTATTACCCCTTTGTAACATTGTAATTTACATATTATTTAGATACTTTATCAATTTGCAAGGCATACTAAAGCACACATTTCATTGCATAAAGCACCATAATCATCCTAGCAATAGCAGAGACTTAAATAAGTTGCCTCTGAAGTATAAGAATGCACAATACTCAATAAAAAATAATCTGTAGTCAAATTAATCTGTAACTTTCTGAGCTGATTAAGATAAAGATCTCATATGTCAAGTTACTATCACTGCAGGCATTTTAAAATTTAATCCCATTCAGTTGGCTAATTTGAGATGTCTGATTGGTCAGTTTACAATGTAATCCAAGATTACATCCTAGAATGCCCGCAGCGACTGCAGCTGAAACTGCCCAAAATGATTTATTAAATTAATAATTGCTACTGACACTTCAACTGTCTACTGTATAAAATCATTTATTAAATCAATAATTACCACTGACATTGCAACTGGCACTGCAACTGCCTAAAATTGTTTATTAAATTAAAAATTGCTTATGTGTTAGCTTTCACTCATTTATACTGCTTTATATTTTTATTTCTGTACTGTAATGGGTAATAGGTGAACTAATAAGACTAAAAAGAAATGGGCAAATTGATAAGACTAAATGTAGATGAATAAACTGATGAGACTGAATGAAAATAGATGAACTGACAAAAAAGATAAAATAAACTGATGAGACTAAAAGAAAATGAATAAACTAATAAGATTGAAAGAAGACAGATAAACTTAAGAGATTAAGAAAAAATGGGTAAACTGACGATGCACATGTGTCGGCCATTCTTTGTGTAATTGTAAAATCAAACACCTTCAGAGACCACATTTTTCTATTGGCCATTCTTTGTGTAGTTGTAAAATCAGACACCACATTTTTCCTCTCCACCGCCCAATGTCTATCTTTTGTTTGAGACCCGATCATCACTTCCTTTCACGTAAGCCCCTGTCGCGTTTCCTCACTCCCCACTCCTTTTTCTGTCATTATGAATTTTGGCGGCTTCTAATTGCATTTGCACCTCCCGCCTCTTAAACAGGGCAGGTTGTGAAACCGGTAGCATGTAACTCTTTCTTACCCCTCTCATCATACATTCTGTCCTTTTCTTTTCTTACCCATCCAGAATGACACTCATTATGCACACTTACATTTTCTAAAACAGGGGAGGGTGTGCAGGTGGTAGTACGCATGTCTGTCTTTCCCCTCTCATTGTACATTCTGATTTTAATAAGGGCATATTTTTACAACTGTTGGGTCAAATTATACAAATAAGACAGCATTAGACAGCTAAAAGCAAGGATTTTATTCAACTGTACTAATAATAAGCAGCGGGGGTTTGGGGGCGCAGCCCCCAACAAGCTGTGGCCTGGGCCGAAGGTACGGGGAGTGAGCTTGCGAGCGACCCGTGCCGTAGGCACGGCTAACAGCTTGTCCAATAAATATCTCTCACCGCCCACTTTAGGAAGGAGGGATTAGTAAGTTATTTATGTCAGCACATAGCAGGACGAACCGAAAAGGAAACTGTGGCTGAGCGGACAGAACAGGAAATGTGCTCCAAAAAGGAAAGGGGTGGCTGAAAGCTGAACATGGCAATCGATCCCCACGGTTTGGGCACCTGCGAGGCGTGCCCTTCGACTCAAATGTTTTTTTAAAATGTTTTTTTTTTCGAATGTCTTCTTTTCTTCATGTTTCTTTTTCTTTTATGTTTTTTTTTTCTTCATGTTTTTTTCTTCCTGTTTTTTTTTCAAACATTTTTTTTCGAATGTTTCTTTTTCTTTTATGTTTTGTTTTCTTTATGTTTTTTTTCGAATGTTTTTTTTTTCAAATGGTTTTTTTTTTCGAAATGTTTTTTTTTCAAATGTTTTTTCTTCGAGATGTTTCTTTTTTTTATATGTTTTTTTTTTTCGAGATGTTTCTTTTCTTATATGTTTTTTCTTCGAGATGTTTCTTTTTTTTTATATGTTTTGTTTTCGAGATGTTTCTTTTTTTTATATGTTTTTTTTTTCGAGATGTTTCTTTTTTATATATGTTTTTTTTTTCGAAATGTTTCTTTTTTTGAATGGTTTTTCTTTCTTCAAATGTTTTTTTCAAAGTTTTTTTAAATTTACATCCATTAAAAATTTGTCTTTCTTTTACAGTGATAGCATCTCTTAACATATTAATGTGTGCTTTATGCACTTTTTGGCACACAACACCAGCCAAAAAATAAAAATCAGGTAAAATGTGACAATTTGCAGGAACATAACTGTATGACTGTTTAAAATGCCTTTTTTCAAAAAATAAATAAAGTGCAACAAAGTGCAAGTGCCCTGCCAAAAATAAAAGTGTGTTTGGACATGTTTTTATTTTTATTGGCACATGTGATATAACATTCTATTACCCCTTTGTAACATTGTAATTTACATATTATCTAGATACTTTATTAATTTGCAAGGCATACTAAAGCACACATTCCATTGCATAAAGCACCATAATCATCCTAGCAATAGCAGAGACTTAAATAAGTTGCCTCTGAAGTATAAGAATGCACAATACTCAATAAAAAATAATCTATAGTCAAATTAATCTGTAACTTTCTGAGCTGATTAAGATAAAGATCTCATATGTCAAGTTACTATATAGTACATTACTTACAAGTTGTAGTGCTTTGTTATAAATTGAAATAATTCAACCCAAAATGGAAAACTAATTTTATTTGACATTCAAAGTGTTTTTTTTTTGGAAAATTCAGAAAACATTGTTGCTGTTGCCAAAGTATGCAATAGCAACAAAATTTTGTGAGTCTAAATGTATTAAATGCACTTTTATACTTATCTTTTATATATCTCTTTCTTTTACTATAGTGTTTGGTGGAGTTGAATTTGCATGTAGTAGTTGAAATTGATTTTTCTTGAATTCAAATTACAGCATTTCTACTTTAGAGTTTTATGGGATATATTGTTATAGGTCTCTAGCATGTACATGTAAATTGGCTAAGGTGTGCTGTCTTAGGAATATATTGTGCAATGGTTACTGAGAATGAGAGTCACTGATTTTTGTCAAAAATGGATCCTATAGGTCCAAATTGCACCAAATCACTCCGGAAAAATTCTGTCATAATTATAATATACATATTAATGTGCTCCAATACTACATTCATTGCTGTAAAGGGTTGTGCTCATGCAATGAACAAAGGAGTGTCCTGGCTGTCTTTGTTACAGAAATGTCACAAAGAATTTTAAACTCTGAAAACAGCAAAAAGCATTGCCAATTTTCTTAAGGACAAATGAGATGCAGCAACCCAAAGGTGGACATGTGACCAATGGCACATCTAGAAGCATTGTTGGAGCAGCCCAAGTGGCCCAAGCAGCAGTTGAACTTTGAATGTGTCTGTCATGCTTATGGACTATCTTGCTCACTGCATGAGCACAATAACTCACAGCAATGAATATAAAATTAAAGCATGTTAATATATATATTATGATCATAACAGAATTTTTCCAAAGTGATTCAGTGCAATTTTGGACCTACAGGATCCATTTTTGACAGAAATCACTGACTCTTATTCTCAGTAACCATTGTGTAATATATTTCTGAAATAGCACACCTTAGCCAATTTACATGTACATGCTAGAGACCTATAACAATATATCCCATAAAACTCCAGAGTAGAAATGCTGTAATTTGGATTCAAGAAAAATTAATTTCAATTACTATATGCAAATTCAACTCCACTGAACACTACAGTATATACTATAGTATTTCAATCAATTCAAATGTTACAGGTTACACACCTTTAAAATTTCCAAAATATTTTAGCAGTCACAGGTTACAAAGGGGCTGTTTAAATGGGTTTCAGACACAGTTACAAAAGACCAAAAAATTAAAAATATTTCTGCCTGGCCCTATGGCCCACTAAATGCATTAAACTTTAAATTCCTAATTCCTTTTAGCATAAGTTCTGAAAATTTTCTAAGAGTCACAGGTCCCAAACAGGCTGTCTAAATTGTCACTTTTGGAAGTATAGTAGCTGTCATGGGTCACACCCCCATCTGAATTGATTGGAACATTATAGTATCTTTATATATAATACTATGGATTGGCATATAAATAAGCTATATTATATATATTTATTATTCACACAATAATATGGAAATGAATTGCTAAGACAAAGGCAGGGGTTTGGGGGCGCAGCCCCCAACAAGCTGATGGCCTGTGCTGTAGGCAATGGGAGCGAGCTTGCGAGCACCCGTGCCGGAGGCACGGCCAAAAGCTTGTACATATCAATATTGCTCGACTAATTTATTGTTGGGAGCCACGTAAGCCATGTGAAGGAGGATGGAGTCCCCTTGTACAAAGGAAACTAAGGGCGATGAGAGGTACGTGTCCAGATGAGCGCATAAGCTTAGCAGGGACTCAACTGAACTGACCTAAATAAAATGAATATGCGCATCCTCACAGTGATATTCATTGCCTTGAACTCTTCGCTGACATCTTCATCTTTTTCCTTCAACACTTTACCGTCTTTATTCAGTATGTAAATCTCTCATCAAATGGTTTGACTCGCTTAGCCCACTCTGGTGTCTCTTCAAAGACCTTCGGGCGTGCCTCGAGCTCAGGAAAATTAAGCAGGATAGCGAGTGTATCCCTGGGCAATGCAGTAGCAACGCGTCGATTGAAAGCGGCACACATCAACTGGGTGAGGACGGCGAGAACGGCATGGCGGACGGGTTCAGCGTCGCCTGAGAAGTTAGAAATGGAAAAGACGGCACAGTCCGGATGGGCGCAGTAGAAGTCGAACTCGTTTCGAAGAGGCGGGGAGACGCGTGAGTGTCGGTAGGAGGAAGGATATTGTGGAAACGCGGTGTAAGTTAACAGTCACGTGCGAGGATGTCTCAGTTTGCTAAGATAAGATAAGATAAAGTAGTTGTCATCTTACCATCATTAGCTCGAGTGTGATGCACTTGAAAGCTGCACTTCCTCGCGCCTACTCTCATCATCTTATAGGCTGTGCTCGCTTTGCATCTACCTCTCCCTCCCCCACATCAACACCATTCCTCTTTCCAGCTCACCGCAACCCGACTCCGCACCAGATCTTCCATCTACCCTCGAATGCATCCCAAGCCGAAATAAAAGCACGATGTACGTCCGCCCCTGCCTCACCTTAAAGGGCCCATTGTGCAGCTACTTAACATTGGGTATCACACAGATTATGAGCTCGTGCGGACTCACCATCCAGACTCGCCAGCCTCACAGGCCCTCCCTTCGAGCGTGCGCCACGCCCGCTTTCATGCCGTCACTAAGGCCTACGACATTCTCCGTGGAAGATCTAATACACATCTAGGCCATAACTCTGCAGATGATGTATACAGCGCTGAGCTTTCCCGCCGACGATGCCAGTATGCTCGTCGTCAGGCATATCACCAACATGCTACTTCAGAAAACGCCGAGGCCGCAGGCATGAGCGGCGCAGACGACGCGTGGAAGGACCAGGTTATCATCGTTGTCGGGCTTGTAGTGCGCCGCATGCCATCTTCACGTCGTCATGTCTGAAATCTCGTCCGTTTAGTCGATTGTGGTGGGCTTTGCCCCCGCCTTACTGTCGTTGCATACGATTCCCGATGCACGGCATCGTGTTGCGTCTGCCAACCTTGCACAAGCACGAGCAGAAGCGCGGACGTTTGGAAACGAGCGTCGGGCTGCGATTCGCGCGCGCGTTGCCGAGTTCGAGCAGAATAAAGGGCATGAACGTGAAGAACCTTCGTCGTAGCAAGTGTGTAGCCCAGGACACTTGATACGCAAAGCATAAATCATATTATTGAACAAGTACTGTACAATGTATTGCCGTAATTTTCTCATTCTGTTTCGTTGTCGATCGACGAGACTATTAGAACATATGCTCCTGTCCCTGAGCGAGCCCACCAAAGTAGCATGTCAGCGCTTTGAGCTTAGTGCCCATCCACTCTTCTTCTACTTCGACCCGCTCCAGGGCCCCACTAGCAGTTCCACCGTCATTCCCAATGCCATCATGGGGCGGAGGTGGTGGCAAGAGCCGTGCAATATCTTCCAATACCGTAGTACGTGGCACATAAAACGCAACGTTAG
>WHVC01000290.1:0-29862 GCA_015178925.1 Russula emetica | reverse complement strand
ATCGCATTCTCGGGCGCGGCCGCAGGCTGACACGCCTCTGTCTCTCCCTCTCTGGACGTTAGGTAGCCAAATCATGTATTTAAGCATGCTAGGTTGAACTCCTTCAAAATCCAGTTCAGTTTTCCTCAGTGCTATTTTCGTTCTGCCTTGCCCGTGCACCATCGCACCCCCTTCTCTGCCCTACGACCCGAACGACCTATAGCCTGCCCGAGCCGCCGAGCGCCGTGCGTATCGATTCCCGGTCAAATGCTGACCCCTTTCTACTTCTTTAGTTCTCTCATTCTCTGTCCGCACGGACTCACTTACGTGTACCTAGCGCGCTACACCTTCTACTCCCGTTCGTTCAAAGGGTCCTTCGGTCGTCTACGAGGACGGTCCCCGCACTGTGCCGCCGACTAATTCTCGCTCGGGATTCCTATTCGATCCCAAGCCCATGCCAACTCACACCCCGGAGCGTAAACGCGAGCATATCCGTTTCCCAAGCGAGGGCATTTTCAACCTCTCCAGCGATGAGGATAGCTCATTTTCCCCTTCTGATGCCTCCGGCGAGCTCAAAGCCAAGGCAGACTTCCCCCTTCTTATCACTGCATTGCTCCGGCAGCCTCCACTCGGGTCTGTCACCCTCCACAAAATTTGTTGCCGCCAAAAGTCAACTGTGACTCCCGGAACAAGAAGACCTCGCTGCCGTCACCAAGGAGGAAGGATCCATGACAACAGCACTCTGGACAATGGTGATCGTGCTTGACCGGGTATGGTCAAGATTTTGAGCCCCCGGGAGTGTAAAGTAGATAGTGTGGGTGTGCCTGCAGACCACTCCGACGCACTGACTCACACTTCTTTCCTTTTTGCGTGCTTTCTTCCTCTCTGCTCTTCTACTCGAGGGTCCCACGCCGAACTGAACCGGACGCCGAATGGAGCCGCCGAGCCGTCACGCGTGCCCTACCCTCTTGTTAGATACAATCATCTTCTCCTCGCTCTTCAACCCGAGGGCCCTAGACACCAAACGGAGCCGCCGAGCCGCCGCGTGTGTCTAGCCCTCCGGTCGATTGCTAATACTCTTTTCCTCTTTTAACTCTTTTAATCTCTGTCCCTCCCGGACTCACTCGCACGGCTCTACCACGCTACATAAGCGAAGGCAAGCCATGGAGGGAAGCAAGGGCAAACCGGAAGAAAGCGGCAGAAGAAGCTCAGGCACAAGAAGTCGAGGAGACAGCTGCTCTCAACAACTTGCTAGAGAAGTTACGAAACGGAGAATGTCGGACGGCGTGCGCGTCGGCAGTGCCGCGAGCATGAGCACGAGACAACGGCAGTAGCAACGACACGCTGAGCGCCAACCCCTCCTTCCGCTCCAAATGGTATGTAAGGGGTTCATTTGAGACTGGGAAGACCCCAGGGAGGCGCTGGGAGGCCCACTGACATGCAGCAGGGTATTTGCGAGGTAAGCACCTCATATCGTAAACCCGGCTCACTCACTACAAACATGAGACAGAGACCTAGTACCCGCCCCTACCACTGCGAGCCACTGCTCGCAGGGTGGATCTGCGGGCGGTAGCGGCCACATCACGGGACAACAACGACCCCAGCACCCGCCCCCACCGCCGCGAGCCACTGCTCTCTGGGTGAATCTGCAGGTGCAAGCCCCGTCATAACTTGACGATGCTGACTGACGACGACCCATCCTTCACCACCCCTTCGCCTAGCCCGTCGCCCTCTGTGCGAGGGCTGTCTTCAGCCCACCCACCGCGCGGTCTCTGACCCTGCGCACCCCCTGCTGCCACGCTGTGAACCATTGCTAACAGACTAGGCTGCAGGGGCAACATAAGGAGACAAAAACCGTGGTTAATCACTCGCGGTAACATTACCGTAGTGATTCTGCTAACACCGTGGTACCAATCCGTACCCGTGGGTACGGTGTTGAAACAGGTACGGTGTTGGCAGGTGCGTGTGGTACGTACTGAGGTCACCCGCGTTACACCCTACTGATATTCATGCCTTTTTCCAGATCCGCCGTTGGTGTCCTCGTCAGTCGATAGAGATTCATCGGCCGACGCTCGAGCGGGGATCTGCATCCCCTGGGTCATAATCGCTCGCTAACATTCTCCATGGTTGCCTGTTGTCGAGTCACACAGGCTGAAGTGCATCTTTGCAATGTTAATGTTCATGTCCTACATCTTAGTTAGAACTTTGAGTGCTCTATCCACACATGAATACACTGCCACCATGTAAGCCAATAAGCATGGGTAAACCCTGGTGCATATTGCTACGGGCATGCAATTGTAGGACCCGCGGCATGACGCATACCAACATTGCTTACACCTTGAACGCTTGAGCGTCGAGCCGCTCATCCAGCCTTGTTACTTGACTCGCTCAAGCCTACGGTAATCACCCTCATCTCATGGTCTCACACCAAGCCTCTCTATGTATTTGAATACATTATTTCTATTAGTATAGTCTTTCGGAAGGCCCAGTTTTGCCTCCCCTGGTCCTGTACGTCGACTTGAGCGGACTCGGAGCAACTAAGCCTTGGCTTGGCTCGATTTGGGCTCTGCTCTACTCGCGGCTTGGAGCCAAGTCGTGGCAGCACTAAACTCTGTAGATATGTAGATGAGCGTAGCTTGGTCAGCATGATGGGATTTAAGCCCAATGCCTCTGTCTGAAACGGTCTATAACTCACGATTTCATGAGAAATATTGTTTCCTGTGCGATGTGATACGCAAAGTGACCTTGACAAAACGGAGAGCCTCTTTGGCAGACTTTCTGTATTCCCGCGCTTGTAGGAATTTCGAGAGGCCACTTTTTCATTCCAACCCTGCCTTGATTTCCCTCGCGCTGACAGGGCTCAAACATAACTCGGATACGCTTTGGGAGATGGTACGCACTGAAGTACTTTATCCCAGGCGATTTTCAGGTCAGATGGACTAATCCAATCTCCGCTTTTCTGACTCGGAGCCAAGTCTCGGGCCTTGTCCAGTCGCATACCACCCAGTTTTTCTTGGGCTGATGAGCATTCACCGGACAGAAAGTCCAGCAGTCTCGACGTTAGAACACCTGATACATCGAGTGTAGGGCCAGAGCTGATGTGCGGTATAGGAGAAGAGATATTGTTAGTATGAGGTGAAGAGCCTGAGAGGGGTGAGGGGGTTTATATCACAAACTGTGAAGAATAACGGCCATCATGTCATGAGACCTAATTCTGGAAAGAGTGAATACGGGGAATCAGCCCCAGCGCGAACCAAGTTATTGTTCTTGCTGTGCCTGCAGCCATTGCTCGACGGCCTCAGAAACTATTTGCGATCGCCCAAACCCTAATAAAACTCAAGGACTGCAAATGAACACCCCTGTTTGCCGCATTGATCACGCCAAGCAGCAGTCTCAGGGTCGAGGGTATGGCATGAGGCAGGTGGTGAGGACGGGCGCCTGCTTGACACGCCGCAATTTGAAACTGGCCTCGGGGCGCTGGGTCTCTGTTACCGAATGTAGTGCATTATGTCCATCCCTCTAGAGACCGAAAAGCGCTGGCAGACTTCAAGCAACTGAAGTCTTTAGAGAAGGACGATCTGTAGAGAGTGAGAAAAAGCAATCCTTTGAAATCCATCCTGACTACTGTAGAGCCAATACGCGTGAGTCCACGCGTTGACGACTTGGTGACACAAACACGAGCAGATAGGTGCCAACCACGTGTCAACAACAGCTAGTCACATGATCGCATAATTATCGTGGAATGTGATGTAGGCGGACCGCCTTGCATCTTCCTTCACATTCCGATACCGCCATCTTCCAGCTTACGCAGACCTCGCATCTGCTAACTGTTCATGGTTAGCGTAATGTATCCTGATAAAGCCTTATGGACCTCTGTCTGCCATGGCGTCCCCCAACCACACACCACACCCAGAGCAAAGTAAATATTTGTAATTATCCAGACTCACTCCAACAAATCTCGCGGCCGCAGTTGCCAGCCCTCCTTTTTTTTTTTTTTTGCTCCATGCCCTCATCTTCCATCGCTGGCAATGCCGCCACTGCTCCTAACAGACAAGTAGGAGCTTTTGTTGCGACAGAACAGTGGTGGCGAGATCGCTACAATGAGATCACTGAACATGGCTATCAGCTTCGACCCCGATACCACCCAAATTGGCAGCCCTCTTGGCTCAAGTCGGGCAAAGACTTCTATACCGTGGAGGATGGTGAACCCACCATAGTACGTGTGGCAGTGATAATCTTCTTTCTCCTCAGCTTATGTTAGCGATAGTTGCGGGCAGCAATGGACGCGATCCGCGTGCGAGATGACCTTCAAGTCATGCTCAAAAAAGTTCTTCCGGAAGAGGGACCTCACGAATTGAGGATCAACAAGCTCTTCTCCTCTCCGGAGCTCGCAACAATGCCCGATAATCATTGCGCGCCATTGTTAGATATCATCGAGCTTCAGAATCCCGAGCCACAGAAATTAATGGTGTTCCCTCTCCTGCGTCCTTTCAACCAGCCCAAGATCCAAACATTTGGAGAATTCGTCGCTTTCTTCACCCAGATATGTCAAGTACGACCAAAATCTTCACTTCTCCCATTTTTGTTCAGAAGATGGTTCATCAGGGCATTCGATTTATGCATGAACGAAATGTCGCCCACCGGTGGGAATCACACTTTCAATTGAGTAATTCTCCAGTCTGAATAATTTGTAGCGATTGCACGGCCAATAATGTAAAGTTCGGCGCGTCTGGGATGTATCCTAAGGGTTATCATCCCATACAACTCAATCGGAGCCCGAATTTTAAGGGACAAGCCAGACGGTACAGCCGTACAGCGCGACCTCCTCGCTATTACTTGATCGACTTTGGCCTGTCTCGCCGATACTCCTCACGAAATGCGTTGGATGAACCACTACGCGGGGGTGATAAGTCTGCACCCGAACATAGGCACGGAGGGCGGTGCAATCCATTTCGAACGGATATCTATTACCTTGGCAATCTCGTTCGCGAACATTTTATACTGGTAAGACTTGACTTATCTTCCGCTCTTCACGGGCTGACGGGATCGTATAGAAGTACAATCGTTTCGAGTTCATGAGAGAGCTTATTGGCACAATGACGGACGAAAATCCAGCAAAGCGTCCGACAATCGAGGAGGTTATCGAGAAGTTCGACGAAATTCGTAGTTCATTGAGTACAGCCAAGATACACTCCCCCATAACATCCAAGAGAGACCCCACCATATTCACTATATTTCGGCATGCCAGACAATTGACCCGTACACTTCTCTATGTTATCCAACGGATACCTGCTGTCCCAGTGCCTCCATGATGTAGGACGTCCACGTACTTCACGTATGACATTAATATTATTCCTTTTCCTTTCGATCACCGTAGTGAGCGCAGAGACTTTTAATGTCAAGGTAGATCCGTGAGCCAAGAAAACAGTAGGGAAAATCTCTCCAAGCCGGCAGGGAAGTAGTGACGGAGAGGCTTCAGATACCGCATTGACCGCCAAGGATTGAGGTTGTGAAATGGGGGCGTTCCTGAACGCTACCGAGAGGGGCGGGCACCAGTGGTCCTGAGACTGCCGATCGCCACCATCAAAATATGTCCTCGGGCTGTGGTGGGCTGGTGGCAACCACGGTAACGCCAGAATTGGCATACATCCTCCGTCGACGCCTGGCATTGAGTACACGGGTTCTGGATCTGAATCGCCCATGATGATCAGGTGGTCGTGATAAATCGGATCGACGCCCACACTAGATCAACCAACAAGATTCGTCTTGATCGGTGCCGCCGGCGACATCTCTCCAATCCAGTACGTGTTACTGTACTTCCATTCCATTCATTCCATTGACCTAACCCCTTGCACTAGGGGTGGACTCGGAGATCGGAGTTGAGTCAATCACAGCAATGCAAACAGGAGCATGCAATGCCATGTCGAATTGGACCTTCCGGTTTCGTCGGGCACGCGTCTTCAACGTGTCAGAGCTAATTTCAATTACCACCCGGCGCCGAAACTCTAATCGCAAGTACTGTGCTGTCAGTGTGCCATGTCGGGTTCATGGATCAGACGAATACTCTGAACCTGGCTATTTCAATTGACCTGTTTGACCTGTGACATGTCCTACAACTTCTGGGATGCCAGTTTGCTCAGTAGCTATTCACTAACCCTTTGCTTCTGTCTTTACCCCTAGTACCTTCCCTTCTGATGACTACCCCGATAACTCATGTATAGGACCCGATTTCTGCCGCTCAGTTCCATGCATGCGGCGCATGGAGCCTCCTGGCACAGCCTGGCTTCCAAGGCCATGCAGACTCAGGCTCAGGCCATCCGGAATTCCGGATCATTGTGCTTGTGCTTAAGTGGTCGCAGTTGCGTATTGTTACGTTACGACCATTCTACATTTACGGTAATGAATACTTTGATCGATCATTTTACATGAGGATCATGTCGATGAGTGGCGGTTAGCCGCATGTTCGTCTGTAGGGTATGACACACTGACAGGCACACCATAATCACTGCGCACCCCTGTTGGATGTCATCGAGCTTCAGCGAAAGGTGACGATGGATGGGAGAAAGCGCGACCGGGGATGCGCCCGTGAAGGTAAGCAGCGTGAGCAGAACGCACCTGCTGCATGACCTAGAGCCGAGGCGGCACTGGCACCCGACCAGGCCACGCTCCATGCGAAGTGGCGTGCGTACTCGGTCGTGCTGGGCAGTAGTCAGGGAAAGGGGTGTAATGGGCACGGTAGGATAGTAATTTTCATATTTTAGTACGTTAATGTGGTGTTGATGACAGTGTGTGGAGGTGGGAAATGATGAATATTACATAAGCACTCGACGCGCTGGGACTGATAAGAGCAGTACTAGTTGGAGTGTGATCGTTATCCTCAGTGCCCCACCAAGATCGTCACATAATCTCCATGTCCACAACTCATTCTGGGAATGTGAATGGCACAGGCACGTTACCTGTCGTTTGGCCTTGCCCTCGCTAATCTCTCCCATGTGGTAGATGGTCACCCACAAAGGCCAACCCAAGCAGATTCCAATTTCAGTGATAGTTCAGGGCCTGTGTTTTCCCTGTATACAAAGATTGCAGTGGAAGAGGATGATAAGACGGCCGAACGATGGAAAACAAATGCTGATGGGATCCTTATCTTCGTAAGTCTCCGTGCTAGTATCCATATCTCTCTACCCCTCGGCTCAATTTTCATAGAGTGGTTTGTTCTCTGCCGCCGTTGCAACATTGCTCGGTGTGACGATCCCCGACCTCAAGCCAAATCCGCAAGATATCTCTGCGTTTCATCTCGAAAAAATCTTTCAAATCCTCGCAGATCCAAACGTATCACAAACCGTCACACGTTCTACTTTGACAAAACAATCCACGTTCGCTCCCCAGAACTACTCTGTCTGGGTCAACTTACTCTGGTTCTTAAGCTTGACCCTCAGTCTTATGTGCGCTCTTCTGGCTACATCGCTACAGCAGTGGGCACGCCGATACGTCAGGATCACTCAGCCGCCGCGTCTAAGCCCCCGCGCGCGCGCGCGTATCCGCGCGTTCTTCTCCGATGGCATCGATAAGTCGCATCTTACCAATCCGGTTGAGGTATTGCCGCTGCTACTACATCTTTCCCTCTTCCTTTTCTTCGCCGGCCTCCTCATATACCTCTTCAATATCAATCTTACCGTGGCAATCGCGGTTGTCTGTTGCGTCGGCCTCTTTGCAGTTGTATATGCATGCGTTACACTCATGCCATTTATACGACACAACAGCCCATACTATACCCCACTTTCTTCATCGGCCTGGTTACTCTATACGGGCTTATCGCATGTAAGCGTCCAATTTCTCCCAATTCACTCCATATTTGACACCCTTTATCCGGAAGGTTTTCGATGACATTAATGACCGCAATCACGGATGGTTATGGGACATGAAGAGGATGGCTGAGAAAATCACCTCCGAACTGCCACCGGGGATCGATGGTCGTATTTTGAAGTGGACAATTGACGCTCTGGATGATGATCACGAGTGGGAGCAGTTCTTTGCGGGCATCCCAGGCTTTTTTAGCTCGAATTTAATCGACAATCCTGACTCCATCCTCAATGAACTTCGCAGGACGTTTGTGGGTGCGTTGAACGGATTTTTGGACCGGACTCTGGCATCGAATCTGTTATCTGAAGCTATCAAGACACGGCGATTCGTAACCTGCTTTAATGCCGCCGTTGCCACTTCTACCGGTATCGATCGAGATTTCTTTCATGACGTTTTCTCCGGGCGTTGGGGTGGAGTACTGCAATCCGTCGAAATCGGCAATTATCTTAAAGGGTGGGCCAATGACCGCGACCGAGCGAGGAGTCTGTATTCACAGAGCATAGTCGCGGGCGTCATTGCAAACGTTCGGGAACGCGATGACCGTTGGTCTGCACTAGCCAAGGATCAATTACACATATCGGGAGATGTCCTTCAAGACTACGTCGCGCATGGTGATAGCGTGTTACTTGCCAATTTGATTCTCATCACTCCGAAGATCCTTCGCACCTTTGAGGGTGATCATTATTCGGCGTACATTTCCTCGAGGATTCTGCGATCTATTTCTCAATTCGGTATCCTACATACTCTCCCCAAACTTCAACACGACTTTTGTGACCTATGGAACGACGTCGTCCAAGAAGCGCGGAAGAGGGGTCCTGACAGCGATTCCATTTACATCCTCCAATACATCCGCCACCTTTACATCACGTTGCATCAAGGCACTAATTCTTGCCCGACTGAATTCTCGTCTCCCGCTGATGGCGATAACATCTTGTCCCGCGATTCCATTTATCCTTTGTGCGACATCGCAGACCATCGCGCAGGCATCTCTACCCAATCCCATGTTGCCACTTCATCTACTGTCTCCTAATGTGTATGACACGATTTGACGACCGACCTTCGCTAGCTTCAATTCCCCAACAAAACGACATCCGGCTACGATATCTGCTCTAAATCTAGATCACGTCACACCCCTCTGCAAAGGCGAGTCGTCCACTGTTTCTTGGTTGCAGCGTTTCCTTACACAGGTTCAGGACTAGCGAATAAAAGCGTTTTGTGTGGCGACACGCCTTCATCTGGAACCCCTCCTCCCCCTCCCCTTTCTCTAGCCCCCACTTTCTTTTCGTGATATCTCTACATTGCTATATTGAATCAATCCTAGCAACGGATCGTCCTCCATGCTGGTCAGGTTTTGAGATACGGTAACTAGAGATGGTTCTATATGCTGTTCCCTTCTCCGTGGTATGACCTCAATCGTTTGGAATATTCCGCATCCCCTTCGCAGAGCTGACACGTATTAACGTTTCTGTACGTGCTATGTCGTGCTTGGTTGCGAAGACCCTTTTGGTAAGCGTCTGTATTTATATCGTGTTATCACTGTACGTTTTGTCGTGTCGTGAGAGGCCTTCAAGTTCATATGGTAGTCTTACGGGTACCCTGTATCTAAACATTCCTCTGACACCTTTCTGAAATCACTGCCGAGTGACAGTCGGTGGGCCGTTGTGTCATGACCGAAAAGGGAAATTTGTTCCCAGCTGCGAAACAACGGTTCGTTGCTGGCCCGTGCCCCACTGCAAGCACGGCACCACGATGGCACCGCTGACAATGATGTACTTGTCATCAAGAAACAGAACTCGTGAAACCATGTCAAGAAGGCCCTGAGGCCCATAGCTAGTTGGAAGGTTTCCCAGGGTGCGTATTGATTGTGTCACTGACTAGTTTTCCATTGTCACGGTCTCAACCCCGTATACAGTACTCCATTAGACTCGGTCAACGTTAGTGAGAAACAGCCGTTGCTTGTCTCCGAGGCAGGAGACGAACGCGCTCTTAATCTCGGCTTGGTTTTTTTCTGGTTTCTTGATGATGGTTCAACGTTCGACGTTCATCCGTCCTCTGCCAGTGTCCATCCGATCGCGCGTGGGTGTTTAGACGACTCGGAGCGGAGCCTGAGATTGATGTGAGTTCTCCTTGCACTTTTGCCGAAGCTTACACCTGCCTCACACTTCTGTTATTCGTTCCCCTACGGCCTCTCCTTATCGCTTCTATCGAGTACGACACCATCGACATTCAGAACCTGAAGCGATTCTCTTACCTCGACCAATATCCTGCCCCATCTCTTCCCTCTTATTTACCTTGCCTGGGATAGAGTTGACGATCCGATTGAGTCTTTTCCTGGCAGAGAACATACTGTAACTCTCCAACGACTACAGCCATGCCGTCCTATTTCTTCGATCTATGATGCTTCTTAAAGTTATATAGTCGCTTCCCATCTCCGGTCGCTTTGAAACGCTGGCCACGGTTGTCTGGCCCTAATACTTTCACACCTTCATAGTTTTATCGCGCCTGTTCCCGTCAACTAAGTTCGGGCAATTATGGGCGCCCAATGTCAATATGGTCTTTCTATCCTTGGTGCCTATGCACTACTTCGCAGTACAGTTCGATTTGCGTTGCTCATGTCGTCGATTCTCCCCATGTCAACTTTTACCCTGAGAAGTGTGTATCCTCTCATTGGTCCTGGCATGCGCGTATCCCACGTTGATCTTTCTGGCCTTACTTTACCATACCTATTGATCCGGGATCAAGCGGGACAACCTTTGACGCTCGCTCACCCATATGGTTCTGAGCCTATTTATACCTGAGACGCTGAGCTGCATTTTTCAGCTTCTCACCATCGATCTTCGGAATGTTCTCGGAACACCGAGCTCCAGCTACATTTATCTATCCTGGAGCGATTCGCTTCCTCATGGAAGAGTCTACAGTCGCTTTATGTCGTTTCATATCGCTCATGTTTTAAAAATTTAGACTGCAAAATGGAACCAAGTTCATGGCTCTCCCGCTTTTGACTATTATCGTTGATTTAGGACGACGTCTGTAATAAGCATTCATCCGCTCAGGGTTGACTTGTTCTACAAGTTCCAGCATAAAGAGACCGCTCAGGTACTAGTAGACGACCGTCCCTGGGTTATCTACGATGGTCTTTTACAATTCCTGTCGCGCCACCGAAACTTTTGTGAGCATAGAACAGGAACTCTGATCCTATATGACACTAATATGAAGGCCGCGGAACAACGGAGCACAGCGCAGTTGAAACACAAGCGCTATCTTTTTGATTCTTCTCCACGGAAACTTACGTAAAAAAGACAGTTAGTCCCACAGCTCTCATATTCCCTTCCACCAGTCTACTGTAGGTAGGCAATCTCGGGATTAGTTGTACATGACGTATGGTACGAGTCTCTGGACGGAAACTTTCCTTCAAGTATGTCCCTATCCGAATGGCATGACCAATTTGTGTGCCAGTCTCGTACCCACGAGTTTTGGCGCTCTGCCCCGATGTCCCGAACATCTTAGCCTGAGTAGTACTAGGCTGCCAATGGAATGGGCATTGCAAGCTGGCTTGCGACTTGGCTTTTAAGAACCACGGTCAGCTCAAGGCTACGAGGTTAGTTTCTCAAATGTCAAAGAGGTCAGAAAGGAGGAGGGGCTGAACTGGAAATCATCCCTATCCCTACAACGAGACATGTCACGTGTTAGAGGAACGTGCTGGACATGAGGTCGGCGAACCGGGGCATTGGCACCGATATTGGCACACTTGTAGCGCTAATTATTGTCATGAATCATACTGTAATATAGTCCATCATCTCTCTTCCGGTAACAGAAACGTCCCTACGATGTTTCACCTTTGTGACACTCAGAATGCCAGCGCCACTGTCCTCGACCCAGTATTTAGACAGGGCATTCCAAGAGAGTCGTCATCGTTCACGTTCACTAGCGTTTTCTCTGATACGACAAGGAGAAGCCAATTCCGATTAAGCCATCATGATGCACATTCTTACTACATCGCAACTGCTAAAAGAGGCCGATTCACTCCTAAAGGACGCCAGCCTGAAGGTGCAAAAACTCGGAAACACCTTGAGCCCGGAGAATTATAACATGGCACAAGGGTTATTGGAATAGTGAGCGCCGCAGTGGCTCCTCATCTTTTGCTATGGTTGTTTGGTTTTGACCACCGCATTTCCTTTTGAAAGCGCGAAAGATTTTAGGGCTGGTCTGGAAAACAGGCATATGTTTAGTTGCCATCAACGGGCACAGGAGTACCTCAAGAAGGCAAAGGAGACGCACCAAGAGATCGTGGTTCGTAGCGCTGTATGGTTTGTACGCGATGAAATACTGAGTTTACTTCCTTGTCCCGCAGCAACTTACCATGGGCCCATATAACCCTAAACCCACGCAGAACCGCATATGAGTGCTGTGGGCGTATGGACCATGTGTTTAAAACGAGCGTCCCAATATGCAGACTCGGATGACGTACGTTTCACAGACAATTACTGTACATTTCACCTGTTTAAAACATATTCCTTGTGAGTTTTGGGCTGTTAAACGATGGTTAAACCGATTGTTTATCGTTTTGTCCATGTCTGATAATCGATAAAACGATGATGCGCCTCGTGATTGTTGGCGCTCGAGTCATGTGCCATCATCGACCTTACCCGTGGTCGTGCATGCAACAACCTGTATGTTACATGTTGTGCACTTTGCTGCGTACTGAAAATATGGTACGACGAATAATCATTGCGAACCTGTGCGGTGATTTTTGACATTGTGCGAGGCTCTGCGAAGAGAGCATGTGACTAGTATGCTGGCAGACATGACTGAGGCCCAAGTGCCGAGAGACTGGTTTCGATCAGTAATCGGACATGTGTCCATTTGTTCCTAAATCTGAGACGTGGTGGCGCAAGAGTGCTGTATAATTTTGGGCACGCAATCACGCGATTGATTGAGAGGTGTTAGCACCGACCCTCTCGAACTATTGCCTTCTGGTGCCAGTGCCCACTGTCGTCACCCTCTTGCCCGGGTGCCGGATGCGACTCTGGCCTAGAAAATCGCATCCTTGTCCAATATCAAGGATGAATGGTGCCGGGATGCAACACCACTATTTAAGCTGCCAGTGGGTCAGTGAGATTCAATTGTCACCTATTGCTATAACTCATATTACTCCCACTCACCACTCTCGATGCCCATGAATCTGTGCTCCATCTTCAAGCCCATGAGTGTAGTAGAGCGCGCCGATAGGCAAATACAATATGCAAAAGCCCTTTTCAGCGATCACCAGTCCGTCATGAGAAGCGATGATTGTATTTTGGTAAAGGATCAAATGCTCTAGTGAGGACGTTCTCTCTTGTTTGAGCTATTAGAGTCTAAAGGTGACCCCTCTCTCGGTAGCGCGAAAGAATTAAGACTTGGCGTAGAAGAGAAATCATGGATAGCCAAGGTTGAGCAAGCTAAACTATATTCCAAGCGTGCTCAGATGGCGTTAGACACGGTCAAGGTCGGTAATACGATATCACCAACTTCAGAGAGAGACTGCTTAATTGGGGTCATAGGATGCCGTGGAAAAAGCATTCGAAATTGGTAGGAGGAGTGGGGTGGAGTTTACATGAAATTGGGGGCGATTGTCGGGGCGTAGTTCTGTTGGGCTATTTATCATCCTAAAACCAACCGAGTACCAGAGGACAGTTGTACCAGGCTGGGCTGTGATAAAACAGACTGAAAAATTCCGAGTCAGGATGAATCTGAGCATCGTCGTTGACCGACTTGGGCCGAGTCATGACCGAAAAAGGCAGTCCTTTCCCATCTGATCCTCTCGCCCTCGACCACCGTACGTACTACCACAACTTCATCAACTCCAGAGAAACGAACTCGTGAATCATGCCAAGAAGATCCTAAGGCCCATAATCGGTGTGGAGGTTATCTGAGGTGCGTAGTAATCGTACCGACCAGCTTCCTATTGTCTTAGCCCTGTCAAGCGCTGTCCATTGGACTTGGTGGATGTTGGCGGGAGACAAACATTACTTCTACGCTCTGTCTTTAAGGCAGGGTGAGCGGACTTTAGCCTCTACTTTCTCCCCTGGTTTCCTCGGTGAAGTTTCCACGTTCCACGTTCAACCTTTGTGTCGCATTTGTGCGGTGAGGCGAGCTGCGGTTGAGGTGAGTTTCCCCCCTGTACTTTTCCCGAAAAACCTACTCCAATCCTCCCTTTCTGTCTCTCCTTCCCCTCGTGGCTGCTCTCAATCCCTTCTATCGAGTAACACATCATCGACATTCCGGACGTGAGGCGTTTTCTCACCTCCGTTACTCTCCGACCCTATCTTTTCCCTCCAATTTTCTGGCATGTCATGAAGTTAACGATTCGCCATTCGACTGAGTTTCTTTTCGGCAATGACATCGCGCGCTCTGATTAGCTCAACTTGTGTCACCTTACTTCCTCGGTCTATGGACACACTTTTTCAGGTCATATCGCCAGCCATCTCCGGTCGCCTTGAATCACCATCCATGGGCGTCCGGCCCTAACACTGCACCTTCTTCTATTGTATCGCCACTTTTCTATCAACAAATTCAGAAAGTCGCGGGCCTCCAATGTCGTAACCTGGCCTTTCTATCCTGGGAGCCTACGCACAATGCTTAGCCCTACGTTTCGAATTGCGTTGCTCCTGTCGTTGATTCTCCCCATGTTAACTTTATTGCTTCCTCCAGAGCAGTATTATCTTTGGTCTTGGAATGAGCGTATACGGTGTTAATGTAATGGTCACGCTGCAAAGACTGACGCCTGCTCACCCGTGTTTTCAGGGCCTTATTCTGCATACCTGAGCGAAACTGTGCAGCAGTTTTCGGCCTCTCAGTGACGATTTTCGGAACATAAGCGGGATACTGAGTTCCAGCCACATCAACTATCCCTGAATGATTGGAATTTTGAAACTTGTTGAAACACTGACCCCACAGGCGCTTGGTTGAGTACCATCCCTACAGTCACCTTATTGTCATGTCATGTTGCACATGTTTCAAAATTTAGACTCTGCAAGATGGGGCTGTGTTCCTGACTTCCTTGTGCCTTGACTGTTGCTTCATGGACGAAGTCTCAGTTTTGACGTGATCTAGAAGTTCCTGCATACAGTACAGAGGCCGCTCAGGTAGGCGACTGGGCCTGGTTGTCTACAAAATGCTGCGGTGGTCGTCTGCAATTCTCGTCACCGAAACGTTCGTAGGAGCCCGGGTATATGAGACTGATATGATGGCCGCGGAACGACGGAACACAGCACAGGTGGATACACAAGGACTCTGTTGGGTCTGCTCCATAGTACGTAATGAAGACGTCGATCCTACAGGTCTCATGTTCTCTTTTACCAGTCAGCTGTAGGAAATCTTGGGATTTGTCCTGTATGAGTGACGTACTGTACACGAGTACAGTAGGGATCTGAATGGGAAAAATAAATTTCCATTACAGTAAACATGTGCCTCCGTATGGCGCGCGCGTTGTGTGCCAGTTTGTAACCCAGGACTTCCGCACTGCCCCGATTGTGACCCGAGTATCTCACATTGTTACGAACGAGCATTGCAACCTGGTTGTCTCTTTGCACTAAGAAGCCCGGTCTATTCAAAGCGATGAGGTTCTCAAAACGTCGGAGAGGTCTTATAACGTGCTAGAGGAACGTGCTGAGCATGAGGTCGGCAAACTGGCGTGTAGGTGCACTGCCACTGCCACTGCCACCTTGGAGCTCCGAAGATTGATATGATACCGAGTACAGTACAGTACTTCCGGTTCCACTAAGCGCCCCTACAATGTTTGACAATTTTGACAATTTCAGCTGCCAGTGCCAATATCCTCGGTCGAAATATTTAAAAGAGCGTTCCGAGGGAGCATGTTCAATAGCACTTCCTCTCAACGGCCCCAAGGAGAACCAACTCGACATGCCCATTCTTCCTACATCGGAAAAAGTAATGGAGGCAGATACTCTCCTAAACGAAGCCAGCCTAAAGGTAGAAGAATTCCGAGGCACTTTAGACCAGGAGAGTTATGAGATGGCGCAAGGGTGGTTGGAAATGTAAGCGGCGGCCCTTTATCTTTCGCAAAGGTCGTTTGGTTTTGACCACCGCATTTCCTTCAAAAGCTCGAAATGTTTTAAGGCTGGTCTGGAGGACAAGAACGTGTTAGGCGGTGGTTACAAGCAGGCACAGGAGTATCTCACAAAGGCCAAGGAGACACACAAGGCGATTATGGTAAGTTAACCCTGCATAGTTTTTGTGCGATGGGACACTGAGTTCACCCTTGCCCCGTAGCAACTTACCATGGGCCTGTATTATCAATAATCACTGGCAGGTCCGAGGTTAGCGTACTTTTACACCTTGCAGGAGCCATGCGAGTACTTGTGGACGTATGAACTATGTGGTTTCGAGGAGAGGGCTGGTACGAATGACCCAGGTTTTACTCGTAAACCTCTTGTGAAGAGTGGTGGGTGAGCTATTAAAGGACGATTAACGATAATTTGAGTGGTTGTGTTGCACACGTGCCTCAACTCAGTTCGCACGTACAAACACACAAACAAATAAATATATACACGCACACACATACAAACCAACTCGAATTCGACCGTAACATCAAGTTCAGCGAGTGTTACATTTGTAGTCTGATGACTCGGAGTTGAGCCTAGCCTAATGTTCTACCTGACGTCTTCCCGTGCACCTTCGCCATGGAAAATGTACTCCCTCCTACCTCTTGGGGACTTCTTTCTCGCATCTTCGAGTTACAATTCAACGCCCTCTATCAAACACAACGTCATCATCGACAGTTAGAACCTGAGTCATTCTACTTTTCACGGCCAATCTCCGGGTCGCCACTATCTTCTCTAGTCTACTTCGGTGACATGACATGGGGTACAATCATATTTCCCATTCTCTTCATTTCGATAGCGGGGAATAATGCTTCGAGGGGTGCATTATGTCGCTTTCCCATCTTTGATTCATGGCTGCCCAACCCTAACACTTTCATACATTCACCTGCCCTTACCTATCACCATCTTTCTAGGTCATCCATACTACACTGTTTTTCCAGTAATCACGGGCCTTCCTTGATTTCTTGACGTCTCTCGCCGAACCTACGCTGTAAGGTTCGTTTCTCCCTTTCTTTGCGCTGCCTTCCTAGGTATTCCTACACCTCTCCGTTGGCCTTGCTCTGAATAATCTTCCTCAGAAACGTGATTAACAGCTGCTCATTAATCATATCGGATGGAGTTGAAGTTTTTAGTCATCTCTTTAGGATATATTGGACTGGAAGCCTCAGCTTCAAGCGCGGCTCCGGTTGGGAGCCATCCCTAGGATCGCTGTCTGTGTATTCACATTTCCCAAGCGCTAGACGCCACATGCTGGAGCTACATTTTCGGCTCTCCCACAGGTCTTGGCTGTTGGCGTTCGTCCACTTTGTAGATGCTGCGCAGCTCGGCACCCCAAACACTCACTTGACTGGAAGATCAGCACATGGTATGCCTCTGTCCATGACCACCTATCCTACGCAGCGACTATAATTAGCGTGCTCAACTCTCATGACCCTGAAGCTTATCCATAAACGCTGAATACATCCCGGTATTGTCTTACTAGTGTCGTGGGACCATGGGAACATTCGTGGCTGCTCACGTTATCGTTTCTGGATCGGGGGAACACCAACATAGCGTTCTGTGAAGGGAGCACTCGTGGTGGTGCCCATTGATGAGACAACTTACCACTGTAGCGTTCAGGTTGGAGTGACTATTGCTTCCGTACACGTTGCCTAGCACTTATTCTTTGGCTTTGTGCTCTGTGCCCAACGATAACTGCGATATTCGGGAACGTGATGGCCATGAGGATGCGAAGCACAGAGACGATGATAGTGGCACAACCCAGTAGCGCCGAAAATTGGTATACCACATCGGTAAGCCGTACTGGCGCCTCCAATTTTCCTTGTCATGACTACCGTTTGCGGTGGACATCATAGTTTGGAGTGTCACTGCCGTTATCCCTAACCCAGTATTTAAGCATGGGCTCTCAGGATCCGTCTTATTTTCACATTCCCTCCCACCTTACGAAACTGAAGTTAGCCAGGATGCATATTCTGCCCACATCAGAACGAATGGGGAAGGCGGACAGGCTCCTAACGGAAGCCAAGCAACTCCTGGAGGATTACGAGGGTTCCATAGGGTTGGAAGAACGTAGGACGGCGGAAGGGCTGTTGGCATTGTAAGTGACATTCGTGTCCTTTGCTGCAGCTGTCTTCGATCATCCTGACCGCCACATTCGAAAGCACGGGTGATTTTCAGGTTGGTCTGGAGGACAAGGGCATATTTGGTCGCCACAAACAGGCACAAGAATACCTTGAAAGGGCCCAAGAGACACATAAAATGATTGAGGTTCAAGTTACCGCACGACTTAACGCTTATCGGGTTACTGACATTACCTCACTTTCTATTCCCCAGCAACTTATCTTCGGTCTTTATTAACCGCTTTCGGCAACTTTCTTCTTGTCCCAGTCTTTGTCGTCGCCAGCGGGCGTATAGTAGACCGTGAGATCGCTCCAGCATTTGTAATTCCCTAACAATCCAAATAACTCGTATATGTCTTTGCGAGATTTGATATGTTTTCTGTGTAGAAGACTCGTCTCATAGCATCCTTCTGTCTTCTGTTGTGAGCTCCGAAGAGCTGGCATTTCCGTGGTTATTAGTGTATTATATGGATGTGTATTATGTAGGCATATGGCCACGGTAGGGCGAGGCGCAAGAGTCCAAATGCCGTCTGGAGTCAAGCCACAAACGAGATACTAGCGTGGCAAGCTGCGTGACGTGATGAACCAGAACTAGCGACTTCCAATTTGCACTCAGTACTGTACTATGCTGGAAATTTTTGACACCATGATAGGCTTCGGAGGCGGAGGATTACAGTAAAGGCGGACCCGAATACTATAACCTCGATTAGCTAATAAATAAGGTTCTAAAATAATATACATACTGTAAATCAAAATACCTTAAATTACCGTTTGCGTCTTCCTCTCCGACTCAGCGAGGCTCAAAAGCCTGACTCGGAGCCGGAGTCTTTCTATAACATGAGGCACTACATGAAGCACTTACCCCCAGGGAGGCGTATTTATGATAGGATTCCGATCATTTAGTATTCCTGATGGGCACTTGCTGACGCTCATCATCACGCCGCCGATCAAAAGGCACACAACACGTTTGTTATATCTCCGTCCTTGTCGCCAACATCCGAGCTTGAGTTATTCTGCAATGGATAATACTATGTGCCAGTGCCAGTGTCTCTCTTGGCATCGTCAATAGTACTTCAACTTGTTTTTGAGGTGGCTCACCGTCTCCGCTACTCCCCAGGCAACATCTATTGACACGTGTAAACTTGACGTGGCGTTTACACGTGTCAACCTCATGGGTCTGATCAAATGTCATGTAACATGAAGCCATAGTGTAAGGTAAACTAAGCAACATAAAGTTAGGCATATGGGATAGCAGCTTTTTGCAGAATAATATACTCGACTGTGCGAACTACCTGGCGTGCATACCGATAAGTAGTGACTAGACTAGGGTCCTTTTTAGCCGTGATGAGGGTGCGTAACTTGAATTCACTAAGTGAGTCTCGGATGTAAGAAAACCTTGAGATGACAGTCTCGATTGTGGGACGCTCTGCAGGGGTCTCGTCCGTCATTGCATCAACCAGTTCGACCATGAACTCGAAACCATTGTACAACTGATAGATCGCATAAGCTGCATGACCAACCAGAGTTTGAACGTTCTGTCTCACCTTCAAAAAGCGCTCACGAACTAGGTTCCCAAGATAATAGATATCTGTGTGAAACGGATTGCACAGGTTCCCGAGCCGATGTTCGGGTGCAGATTTATCACCGCCACGTATCGGTTGGTCTAACGCATTTCGAGAGCTGTACCGACCGGACAACCCGAAATCGATCAGGTAGTATCGCGTGGGCTGCAACGATCGGGTGAACCTCTTAGCTCTTCCCCTGAAGTCTCTGCGACGATTGACTTGGATGGGATGAAATCCATTAGGGTACATTCCCGAAGGATCGAGCATGATGTTATTAGCTGTGCAATCCCTGAAAGAAAAATTCTTGATAATGGTTCTCTAACAGAAACACTCGAGCTCACCGATGTGCAATATTTCTTTCGTGCATGAACAAGATGCCCTGTGTGAAGGATTGTCAGGTATGCCTATACCTCCAGTCGGATGATGTTCCAAGTCTCACATCACAGATTTGTGAAAAGAAGGACACGAACTCGCCGTACGTCTGGAAACGAGGGTTATCGAAGGGGCGCAAGAAGGGCATGACCATCAATTTCTGCTCAGGTTCATCGGGGAGTTCGAGAACGTCAAGCAATGGGACGCAATGATTATGGGATTCAGGGATGAGCCCTGGAGAAGAGAGGAATCGGCTGATTTCTAGTTCACTTCCCCCAGGAACCTTCTTGAACATGACTTGTCTACCGTCCCACGCGCGCGTTGCGTCCATCGCTGTCGGCAACTAAAGAAGTGTAAACATGGTAAGCACCAAACAGACGACACTCACCAGTGTAGGTTGACCATCCTCCGCAGTAAAGAAGTCTTTGCCAGACCTTTTCCAAGAGGGACGCCAATTAGGATGATACCTGGGACGAAGTATGTACCCTTGAGCCTCGATCGCTTGGTACTGGTCCCTCCACCACAGCTCGCTGTCGAAGAGTGTGCCAATTTCTCTAGTTCCATGGATTCCATTTACTCCTATTCCAGGCATTCAACTTGAGCTCGGGGTCATACAATATGGGTGATGAGAGGAGGTGGTAGAGTAGCCGCAGGGAAACCACGAGGACGACATCCGTAGGGAGAAAGCATGTTTGGCGATCACTAGCCTGTGCCGTTTAAGGGATTGTCGTCGTAAAAGGAATTCCCCAAAGCCGAGTCATCCCCAGCCCAAAACTTCCCCGAGATGACGTTTGATTGTCGAGGCTAGACTGATGAGACTGCCATTCATTTGCAAGCAACAACGCCCACGGAGCACTGGAGGCTCGGCTCGAACCGGTGCTCATTACATTACGGTATCATTATTTTCGTGACGTTTAAATACTGTATTATAAATCAAATTACAACTTATCGGTAGTTAGGCCCCGGGCCGGCTGTCGGGAGTCGGGTAAAAACGGGTACAGTAGTAAAACCACTGGCATCTCTCTGAGTCGCTAGGTCTTGGCTAGGTTCATGTTTTGAACTGGCTGCAATCATTCTAGGGGATTCCTCTCCGGCCAAGTTTTTTTTTTCCTTTCTTGTCGACATGCTCGGCTTGGCATTACCTTCTCGGAGATCTTTCGTGACTTTCGTCTTCGTATCCACTAACCCAAATGACGAAGCTGAGAAGCTCTGCTCTTGGAGAGTAACCCAGCCTGCTGCGGCGGGTTGTGGGGATACCGTTGCAGTGGCGCTGGCCGCAGTGGAGCAACGCTAATGTGCACACAGCGCGGCGGCAGGATGGCCTTCATTCCTTTTTACGCGCCGTTGCAACGTGTCTCGTGTGACCCCGGAGCAGCAGATCTACGAGCTTCAACCCACCCCCGGGTAGTTAAGATCGTTTGTAACGTCGTGATGTCCAAATTTCCTCCGTATACCCCGCTATTGAAAGATCCACGTCATCAAGGGATGTGCCATCTAGAACAAGCAATTCACCACCCCGTCCTTGCTATATCTTACATCTTCGAAGGCTCTCACCTCGCCCACACCCCCCTCGCTGTACCACCTTTCATCCCGTCTACAAGTCCTTGCCCACGAATCCGACAAAGTACTATCGACGGCATATTCCATAACTCAGGAGCAGAACGTCCATAACTATGACCTTGTATCTTCCATCGGAGCAGGCGAAGAGGGGCGACGAATGTCTTGACAATGCTCGAGCCATTCGCGATGAATGGAAAAATGTTATTCCGCGCGGTGACCTATCCATCGTCCAGAACCGACTCATAATGTTGGCCTGTGGCACTCGTTCCATGACATATACCTGTCATTCACGCTCGTGTATCTAGGGCGACGGAGATGAGAGCAGGATTAGACTTGAAGCGCGGTTTGTCAAAGCTGTCTCATGCGCGAACTTACCGAAAATACGCTCAAGAAACACTCGTAATTGTTAAGGTCCTCATTCTCGCTGCGAAGCTAGACGTGGACTAACCGATGGGAATAGACGACTTCTGACCGAGCTAGAGATTTCCTGGTCACCCAAGAGACACACGACGAGCAAGAAGAGCGTGTCGTCAGCACAGCAGAAGCCATCTATCGGTCCTTTTTCGGCTACAGGGATGCATTTCCAACTCCCGAACAGGAATCGAGCTGGGTATCGTCTGTGTGGACCATGGCATGTACCAAGACTGGAATCACCATTGCTCCATCAGCCAATCTCATGGAGAAGGTGAGCTCTGACTCCCCTTTCCGCCTCGGTGTTCGGGTTGATTGGTACGTACGCAGCTTGCGGTAGTTGGTCCTCAATTCCGTGCCGCCGTAAAGGGGAAGATCGCACCACTCGTAGAGAGATATTACGGGTTTGAGACGAGCAAGGCCCCAAAAAGTCTTAGTCACAACATCGAGCTGGCGCGGGCTTTGAAGACAGACGGAGCGTTTAGTAAGGGCGATGAAGAAAACGAGTTACCGTATCACCACCGCATTATCCAGCAAGCCATCGATGTCGTCTGGTTCAATGACCGTTCAAGCGATGGCATAGTTTTCTCCAACTTATTTAATCCCATGCCGTACGAAGGTATCGCGCTGGTGCTTGCAGCGGTAAGACGTGTTCGATAATCAACGGCGAGAAATACTAAAACCGACGGGGCCTCTCCTTACAAAATACTTATAGATTGAGTGCTGCATCGACGAGTGGAGTAATGGCCCCTGGATCAGAATACCTTTTGCTTATGAGAACTACAAGGACGTTTACTGCAATCATCTCGAGGTGCTGAAGGGTCTCAGCGATCAGGGCCTCAAGTTGCGGAGCTGCGACCCGTTAAGGCAACTTCGATATGAAATATTCAACAGAGGACGGTGAGAATACTCGTTTGCACATGAGGATTTCATCCAACCGTTTTCCCATGACAACAGGGACCATGCGGGAGTCCCGCGCCGTTTTATTAACCAGGGAGACCATTGGACACGAGACCAGGTGAATGCCGCTTGTGACAAGGCACTGGCAATGTGATTCACAAGCAAACCTGCAAGGCTGCAAACCTGCCAGTGTGAATTCACAAGGAGGCCCAATGTGACATGTGACATGATTTCATCTTGGTCTTCTACCTTCCCACGGAGCGGAGGTGTGTGCAAGCCAACGAAGTCAGGCACTCGTTGGCCAGTTGGCCATAGTTACCGGCTCACTTCCGGTTGAATTATTTATCCTCCTGTTGTGAGAAAAATGTCGTGAGCATGTCCGTCACTCAGTGTGCGTAGCTACTGTAAAACGAGGCCGAAAAGACAAGTGGGCCACGAGACCGCCAGACGATGTCACCACAGATGAAGCACGGCCCCTCTGAACTAACGGAGGTGTCATAGACACGACAGCACGACTTCTTCGAGTTGATGCATCATGCCACAATTGAAGCATAGGGGATGAGGAAGTTTTTCGGAGCACCGAGGGCGAGGCATGGAGCTTCAGTCGGAACTTGAAGGCAGGCTTGCAACCCACGCAACGGCATCACAACGTGTACGCCCGAACATCCTCTTGGAGCTAGGGGCACACGTTTAAATACCCAAAAGCGTCATATGAAACACACACGAATACAACTCCGTCTAAAAAGAAAAAAGGCGAAAAGTAACCCGGCCCTCCACCATTCGTATCCAGGACACAAGTGATCGGAGAGATCCCGTACTCGCATACTGCACTTCGGTATTTTAGCCACCTTGCTGTACAAATGGGAAAGACACGTAGACTGACATGATATATCAAGGATCCGGAATGGCAGCCTTCCGCGAAAGGATGTACTGAATCGTACGAACACGTTGTCTGGCCTCCTTGGCTAGACAAATTATCCTGGGCAACCTTTTCGACGTTATCGCAGACCGCAACTTGGTCTTGCTTAAGGATTCTTGTATTATAGCGAATCGTCTGATAACGTCTTCTATACGAGGGCGATCCTCTGGACGCTCCCTAGTCATGGCAGCAATTAAGCTTTCCATGAATTGGAATCCCCGATATTTCTATGGAAGCGTAGGTGAGTTTAAAATGCTGGATCAGCTGATCTGAGACTCGAATCATACCGCGATAAACTTCTCGTGTACTAAGTTTCCGATATAATAGATGTCCGTAGAGAACGGGTTGGACGGCCTTCGTAGTTTATGTTCGGGAGCTGACTTATCGCCTCCACGTAACGGGTCGTCTACGACATCTCGACTGGAGTACTGGCGAGACAGGCCAAAGTCAATCAGGATGTAGCGAGGGGGACGCTGGGTCCTAGTGTAAGCAGTCGCTTTGCCCTTGAAGTTCTTCTTTCGGTCGATTTGGACTGGGTGGAATCCGTCGGGATACATCCCGGACGGATCGAGCATTATGTTATTCGCCGTGCAGTCGCTTAATAAGTTTGTTAGACTAGAGTCAACTCCACGCAAAATGAATGGTTGATACCGGTGGGCTATATTCCTTTCATGCATAAATTGGATGCCCTGGACGACCAATCATTTATAATCAGCATGATGCACAGTAGGCAAATTCTGGCCACCTCGCATAGTTGAGTAAAAAATGCGACAAATTCGCCAAATGTTTGAAAGTGAGGGCGGTTGAAAGGGCGCAGAAGTGGGAACACCATTAATTTATGAGGCTTAGGGCCTTCCAATTCGATAACATCTAGAAGTGTGACACAGTGGTTGTGACGATCCCCGGCGAGTTCTTCAGACGAGAATAGTTGGGAAATTGAGAGTTCATAAGGACCCTCCTCGGGGAGTACCCTCTTGAACATAACTTGGAGGCCACCTTGGACACGCACGGCGTCCATTACGGCTCTAGTCTAATACTACCAATTGAGCGAGTAAACTTATTGTAAGGAAGATATGACAACTTACAATTGTAGCCTGACCATCCTCTGCTTTATAAAAATCCCTTTTCGACCCAACCCAAGAAGGTTCCCAAAGAGGGTCATATCGAGGACGGAGCTTGTATCCATGCCTTCCAATGTCGACGTAATGGTCTCGCCACCACTCTTCGCTCTTTACCAGTGTTCCCGCTCGCCTTGTGCTCATGTGAGACTCGGATCCGTCAGCCGCTCTGACTGCGTCTGGCGGTTGGACAAGCACGGACGTGATTGGAATACCGGGCATGCACTGGCAGTGGAAAGTTGGGGGTAGTCACGAAGGAAGGTTGAAAACAAGAAACATGCGCATTCGGTGAGCCCTTGGGCACAGCCGCGACCGCAGTCGCGACCACACTCAGGCAGCATGGCTTCTATTATACTGTATTATTCAAACCGTGACCCCAACTTGGAAAACCATCTACTAGTTGTGAGAGGGACTAAGGGTGTGAGGAAAAGAAATAAAAACCGCTTGCTTTATCTTAACTTGTATCGCAGGTTCGACTTACTACGAGCTCATAGCTCATTGTATTTTTTTGGGTTCTTGTTTCTCATAACTTACAAACGAACACCATCGTGGCAAAGCGTGCTCGAGGTCACGTGGCACATGCGGGCTGCTACGCAACCACGTGAACAATGTGACTCGCTTGCTGCTCCTTGTTTCGTTTCCCTCTGACATGTGTGCCGTTTGCGCCATGCATGTCTATGACGCAAATGAAGACCTGACTTCGATTTTCACGAATAAGTTTAGGGAACAACATCGAACTCGAAGAATCAGAGGTGTATTTTTTTTTATTTTTTTATTTTATTTTTATTTTTTAGAATCCGCATTTGTTACACGCTGCATGTATGTAGTTACAAAGACGCGTGCGGGCGACAAGACTGCCCGGTTGGTAGGAATGGTAGTGTGATGGGGAATATGTGTTGCGAGCTGGCGTGTGGATGGTGGAATTGTGACTGGGCCATGCGGCCCCTGTGGTTATCCGTGGTCCTCATCCTCCTCCTCCTCCTCCTCCTCCGGCGGCGCCTCGCGCCGCCATGGTCTAATGCACGCCTGTGATGCTGCCAGAAAGTTTCCTAAGGCCTCGCCTCCTTTCTCCGTGCCAAGGATGGTTGATAGTGAGAGTGTGTTCGATATTGGCAGGAGGAATTGCCTCCGTGCTGCGGTGTATAGCGGGCATGCCGCAATGACATGTTGAGCCGTTTGGAGGGGTTCCCCGCACTGGCAGTTATGTGGGTCAAATGAACTAGGGCGGAAGCGGGCAGTGTACTCGCCGGTGAATGCATGACCCGTGAGGAGTCGTATACATGTGGCCACGATGGGCCTTGGGAATTTGGTGATGCCTCGGGTGAACGGGGGGAGGCTGCCATCTGGTGGGTTAGTGAGCGCCAGGTAAGCGGGTTGGAGGCGCGGAGCTGCCATCCAGATGTTTCTCCACTCATCTATTGCTTCTTGTCGCATTGTGATTCTTAGTTGGGCCTTCGTTGGTGGGGGTGGGGGAAGGGTTGGGCCTTGGCGCGCAGTTTCCGCTGCGACGGCCTTGAGTCTCCGGAGGGGAATTGATCCCTTGGCAGCCGGGAGCCATCCTATGTTAACCTGTAGCGTTGGTTGAGCATCAAGGATGTCAGAGAGGGAGGTGGAAAGGTTCTCAATTTGGTCATGGTGGTCGCGGGTGCCCGATCTGAGGCACTCCTTGGCGACTTTGGCATCCGTGGATCGGATTTCTGTGGGGCCATCTTCACCATTGGGGGGAAGGTCAAATCAGAGGTGTATCAACAATCACTCCTAATCTTTGGTGGAATTGAGAGGTAATCTGAAAGTGCCTACTCGGGTCCTGCTGTCGGGTTCTACAGCATTTTGATGGTGGCGATCGGCAGTCTCAGAGTGCCCCAGTGGAGCCCCCCCACGGTAGCGTTCAGGAACGCCCTCATGGCGGTCAATGCGGTATCTGAAGCTTCTATGTCACTAATCCCCCGACGGCTTGGAGGGATTTTTTCTACTGTTTTCTTGGCTCAGGGATATACCTTGACATTAAAAGTCTTTGCGCTCGCTGCCTTCGCCGATCACTAGCAACCCTTAGGAACGTGTTCAACATGAGGAATTTCAGGAATTTGTCAAATTACGATACCCCACTCATATGGGCGCGTTGGGAGCTTTTCGATGATATGTGAACGTGTGATTCTTGCGGCGATCAGAGAAAGAAGACCTCTTTTGTGGCAAAGAAGTTCCTGCATGGCTTGCTGTGAGAAATGTCTTCATTACAGGTCTCGGTATTTAAGACCAAGGCAACATTCAATTATTAGTGTAAGTCCTGACACCGACATGACTCGCTCATACGAGAAGTCGCAGACTATGCGCCGCCTGAAAGATCTGTTGCCATCCGAACAGGCCAAACAGGGGGACAGGGTCTTGAAGGCAGCTGCTGAGCTGCTGGAGAGACGCAAGCGATTCACAGATCAAGAGAATTACATTATGGCACGGGGATTGTTGACAAGGTGAGTATAGTTGTTCATCATCCTTGCTTGGGCCCGATCAGCATTTGACTACCTTGGGTTATAAGCGCGAGTGATTACCGGCATGGCATAGAAAAGAAGTGTGCGATCCGTCGATCGCAGCAGTCTCGGCTCTACCTCGACAAGGCCAAGGAAACTCTGAGAACCGTCAAGGTTTGATTATACAGCTCTTCGTTTCCAGCCAAATGACGCTTAAACCTCCTCGTAGCATATCACCGAGAATAGTGCTAGTAATGCACAGGAGGATGCGTACACGGTGACTAGCCTGGGGGAACGCGAACGCGGATGTGCGACTTCAGAAACTGTTCGAGTCACTGACTCCGGTGCCCCACTACACGACACGGGATCTCTGGGCGTGGTGATATTTCCATTCGCTCTTGTGGCTTCCCTTTAGTCAACGTGCGCGCCACTGGTTCGACTCGATAATTCTTTACTGACCCGTGATCTTCAACTAGCCACCCATCGATTTAATCGATAAGCAATCGGATAGTACAAAATGTTCTTCGCAAGGTCCTCCCGGTTTCCATTAGCTGGGTTATAAATACTGATACTGTAGGCCCAGTCCATCGGTCGACGTAACGCTGGCGGCGTCTTCACTTCCCACACCATCAATTAATGATGACCTCATTGACCAGTCAAACCCCGAAATGTTTCTCCTACCGATTTCTGATACACTAAGCTCATGGCGTGCCGAGTTCATGTTTTCGGCGGGACATGGCCGAGTGTGTTTGTGCTCTAGTTTATACCATCAGAGAACTCCGATGTGTTGTGATACTTGTAAACCTAATTGGCATTCCTCATATTCATGTGTAACTAACGTCGATTGAAAGGGCGAAATGGAATAATGTCATACGTGAAGTACGTGAACGTCCTACGTCATGAAGGCACTGGGACAGCAGGTATCCGTTGGATAGCATAGAGAAGAGTACGAGTCAGTTGTCTGGCATGCCGAAATATGGTGAATATGATGGGGTCTTTCTTGGATATTATGGGGGAGCGTAACTTGACTGTACTCAATGATCTGCGAATTTCGTCGAACTTCTCGATGACCTCCTCGATTGTCGGACGGTTTGCTGGATTTTCGTCCGTCATTGCGTCAATAAGCTCTCTCATGAACTCGAAACGATTGTACTTCTATACGATCCCGTCAGCCCGTGAAGAGCGGAAGATAAGTCAAGTCTTACCAGTATAAAATGTTCGCGAACGAGATTGCCAAGGTAATAGATATCCGTTCGAAATGGATTGCACCGTCCTCCGTGCCTATGTTCGGGTGCAGACTTATCACCCCCGCGTAGTGGTTCATCCAACGCATTTCGTGAGGAGTACCGGCGAGACAGGCCAAAGTCGATCAAGTAATAGCGAGGAGGTCGCGCTGTACGGGTATGCCGTTTGGCTTGTCCCTTGAAATTCAGGCTCCGATTGAGTTGTATTGGATGATAACCCTTAGGATACATCCCAGATGCGTCGCACATGATGTTATTCACTGTGCAATCCCTGTAAAAGCTCTCAGTGTTAGTTAATTTCTACGAAGACACCATGCCTAGTACCGGTGTGCGACTTTTCTCTCATGCATAAATTTGAGGCCCTGACCAGAATTGTCAGAAATAATCTGCAAATTTCGGCAAAGTGCTCGGTCCACCCTCGCTGATTTGCATAAAGAAGGCTACAAATTCTCCATATGTTTGAAACCGGGGATTTTTGAATGGGCGCAGGTATGGTATCACCATTAATTTCCTGCCATCAGGACTGGTTGCGACAAGTCGACAAGATTCAAGCAATGGGACACAGTGGTTCTTAGGGTCCCCTTTGAGCCCCGGTGAAGAGAACAGTTGGGTGACTATCAGTTCATAGGGACCCTCTTCAGGACGAACCTTTTGATCATGACTTGTCTGCCATCTTCTATGCGCACAGCGTCCATCGCAGCTCGTAACTAGACGAAATTCTTAGGGCTGGACGTATCAGACGGATTATACTCACAATAGTAGGCTGGCCGTCCTCAGCGTCGAAAAAGTCCTTCCCCGATCTCTTCCAAGATGGTTCCCAGTCAGGGTGATACCGATTCCGTAGCCTGTACCCGTGTGCCTCGAGGTCACGATAACGATCCCGCCACCACATCTCGCTGCGAAAGAGGCCGCCAATTTGCCTACGGGGCAGCTCTATGAGACCTGCATCTATTTCAACGCCCGACCCAGGCATCGGGCAGAAATGAAGGATACTGTGGAGGATGGGATAGTGGGTTATCGAGGTAATACCGTAGCACTGGCAAGGGTAATAGGGGTAATAGGACGGAGAGAGGCATGATTAAAGGAGGAAGATTCTTGGAGCTGCAGCCTAGAATGTCATCGACGAGTGGGCGATTCGAACATTGAACTGAACATGATTGAACTGTGCACGCTGGTAAAGTGAGGTGGGCGTAAAGTGGCTAGTGAGGAGCCTTACTATTGGCGCAGCGGCTCGCCTGATCCGCGTG